>SKCR01021084.1:0-72206 GCA_019454045.1 Zanthoxylum bungeanum
GGGTTATGCAATTTCGGCCAAGCCTTCATTGGGGAAATTGAATCCAATCCAATTTCACGAAATTGATCACACACAATCTCACATTAAACATGTTCTAAGCATACTTAAACATCCAATTCAATAAAACATGCTCAAACACATTTAACCCAATTTCAAGTTTCATGTTCAACCTAAAGAATGGGGAAAATTGATCTAATCCAATTTTCTTGAAATTAATCATGCACAACTTCAATTCAACGTCATTCAAGCATACTTCATCAAACAATTCAACCAAATCATGCCTAAATCGAGTTTACCCAATCATCAAAGTTTTGACCAAAAAAAAGCAAATTGGGGAAAATCAATCCAATCAATTTTTTTTATCAAATTGATTACATATAACTCAAATTCAATCAAATATAAGCATTCTCAAAGAATCAATTTGTCAGAATCAAGCTAATCAAAAAGCCCCAAATTGCTCAAGAACCCTAAATCGGTTTTCATGCAATCAATAGCTCAAGATACCATTGTAGGAGTTTAAATCAAGTCCCAAGATCAAATCATGCATAAAAACGAGTATGAACACATCAAAGGAGTAAGGCGGAGGAACATAACTCACATTGAACGGTTTTGATGAAATGAAGAACATGCGTTTTTGCCTCCCTCCAAGCTCGGCAATGGCTTCTGGAACTGCAGTGGAGTGCACGGTAGGGGCTGTGAAAGTCTCCTCCATGTCGGCCATTGAAGACTCCATTGAAGCTCCAAGCTTCAAGCTTCCATGCTCAAAGAATCACTTCCCTATCACCTATGTATCACTCATGGTGTGCTAGCACTTCTCTTCTTCATATGCTTCTCATGTTTTCGGTCAACCAGAAAATTTTAGAAGAAATCGGTTCCAAAACGTGAAGGAGAAGAGGAAAAGAGAGGGAAAATAAAGCTTCACAAAAAAACGTGAACTTGCATGTTGGAGAGAGGAATAAAAGCCTTTTATTATATTTTTTATTTCATTTACCAAGTAAATAAATAAATAAACATATGTATTACTTTAATACAAAAGTTAAATGGAAAAAGCAAAAGGCAAAAGTCCTTTCACCTTTATCCCATCACCTTTTACTATTCACATCAAGTCACTTAATAAAGTGACAACATGTCATGTCACATTCAATCACTCAAAGTGACAAGTGATTTGACAATTGATGCGACTAGCGATTTGACGCTTGATGTGACTTGCGTGCCGTGCTCGAATTCGAAATGCGAATGCGCTCGCAATCACTCTAGGGCTCGGGTTCGCTAATTCCAAATTAACGAATTTTCCGTCGCGTCGTAATTAAATGATTACGCCTAGCGAAATCACTATTCACGTCGCTAACGAATTAATTCTAAATTAATTCGTTCGCCCGAATTAAAATCTAATTTTAATTCCGCGTCAAAATCCAATTTCGATTAATATATCGAATATATTAATTTATCGATTAATTCCAAATTAATCGTTCTCTCTCTTTAATTAATATTTTATCCCAGATAAAATATCTCCGCAAATAATCCCAGATTAATTTTCTCTCTCATCGAATTAATCCCAGATTAATTCTATCTCTCTCTTCTAATTAATCCCAGATTAATCAAAGTGCGAGTCATACGTCATCGGTGAATCTTCAGGAACCGACCCATGAGATCTCCGGATATGTTGGCAGTAAATACGATCGTCAGACTGTCCGAACACGTAAGTACCTCGTACTACGTTTATATCGATTTACAAGACAAGGTTGGCTTCTAGCAAAGCGCCATGCCTACCCAATTCTCCAGAAATATTCTTACAGGAATATATAGATCTGTATCAAGCGTAGTATACCGTAGTATTGTGTATATTGGCCCAGTATCGGATAATCACGTGCTAGGGCTGGGGCTGGATAAGTGTCTACCCCGTCCGAAGCACATATCGGATGTCTGGTAACATAGTCTCTATAATCGGATATACATGACCTGGTCACAATATCCCGATTGGTTGCGCAACACTCAAGAGCACTAGTACCGTATCCTGCGTGACATCAACTCCAATATGACTGAAGTGACACTTCCGTCTTGACATCACACCCAATACTCTACGACTCTCTGATAAACCCAGAAGTGGTGTACTCAGAACTTGTTAAAAGTCCCCTACCACCAAAACCAAAGTTTATCGATTATCGTAAGTATTAGCGATGCAAGTCTCAGGTTAAGACTATACACACCTACCTTGATTTCGGCCTCCCATAGACACATAGTCATAATACCAATGGGATTCCGAGGGGTCTATCCAGAGCGAAGCTGTTTCCCGTACCATCGGTGAAACACGACCTCCTATCGCACTGCATAAGTATCCAATACTTATATATATGAGAACTATGCCGTTGTGCCCTCACAACACGCACAAGTGCAATACTAGCCTATTCCGCATTATCGATGTCCAGTCTCGATAATACTACGGCTAGGGATATTTAATGATTAATCCTTCGTGGACTGATACTGTCTCATATCATCTCAATCCAGGAACTAATCATAGAGACCTCTCTTCATTTATATATCTATGGTGATCTAATCACAAATGATGAGAGTGCAATTTCTTTGTCACATAGTTAATTTGCTACAACAACACAATGATCTGTGCAAATAGTGACGCTATGGGTCATATTATCCAACATACGAAGCTTCCATGTCAATGGGTCCGCGCTTGACTGGGATCACTAGGTTTGTTGTGCCAAAGCCAAGGCCTAGTTGATTCAGAGGAAAAAGGTTAGGGTATACATTCGATGTATAGACATATATAAGATATATGTTTGGGACTTGGATGTCCACCTACTGGATCTAGGAGTTGGATGAGATCCAATTGATCTTCGAGATCTACCTAGTTAATTATCATACAATTGTTGGCCAAAGTCAAGATTGTGTGATATTTAACGGGATCCTAGCCCACTAGGAAACACGGTTTCCCGAGTACTCGACAGAGGGTTAGAGGCTCGACGAAAAATAGTGGGAGGCAAGTATTGATTTGCAACATTCGTTCGAATACTCGCTAAACGCGCTCATCTATTTTTTACTAGTCATATTAATCAAAAGTATTAGTTGGACTAATATTTTACATTGTTTTAAATAATATATATAGTTGGACTATATACAAACTTATTCAATATATAGTTGATTTTATAATTAGATTATAGTAATCAATATAATTGAATTAAATTGATAGTTGATTAGATTATAGTAATCAATATTAAAATTATAGTTGATTAAATAATTGGATTATTGTAATCATTATAATAAATAGTACCTTATTAAAATTGATTAAATAGTTGGACTATTAAATCAAGAAAGAATTGAAAAGTTGAATATTTAAAATATATAATCATTGGATTAAATGTTTTAAATGATTTTTTTTATATTGGGAATAAATAATAGGTTAATTTGTTTGATAAAATAACTTATTTGACTAAGCCCATAATTAAGCAAATAAGTAGAGCATAAAATCTTTGGAAGATTTATGTGATGATGACTTTAGTGCTTAATTAATATACTATCATAAATTTATCTTTAGATTTAAAAGTATTAAATTGCAATAATAATTCTTAAAGAATTGATTTGACTATTCTAGAGGTGAAAAGTCAAAGTTTGCAATTGGGCGTGTAGCACAAGGTGCACATCATTTCGATATTCTAAACCCAAGGCTTGGCCAAAGGTTTGTGAAATATTGAAAAGATAATTGAAATATCCCAAAGTGACTAGCATTTGCATATGGAAGACACGAAGGAATTTAAAGAAAGGGCGAGGCTCTGACTTTAAAATATTTGTCAAGTTATGTCTACTACTAGTATTGAAATTGGATTTTAAATACTTAGTGTGGTACATAAAATATATGTATTGATGTTCAGAATCCGCTATGAGCTGGATACTGACTTCAAGCCGAGATTTCTCTGCGAATCGGAAACAGGACGAAAGTCGTTGTTTCGACCGTAGATACCTAAGTTTAGGAACTACCCTTTGGGTATGTACTTAAATGGGAACTGTTATAATGTAACTAGTTTGACTAGAGACATTATCTCTCTATCAGTGTTTAATCCATTCCGGATAAAACCTTTATATTCTAGAACATTAAAGTGTTTTATTATATAAAGATGATACTGAGATAAATACATTAGATGTAAAATAACAGAATTTATATTTTGAATATAATAAAATCTCAAACATATAAAAATGACAAATAAATAGCTCGAATTGATTTAATCAATAGAGACTTATTTGTGGCATTGTTGTCTAGGACACAATTAAACCAGACTCGTATATCTACACTTTTGAAGAGTGGGTACTAGGACTGATTTGACTATTCAAATAAGGTCTGCGAATCTAGTTTATTAGGTAAAGTACCTAAAATACTATTTACTTGGTAATAGTATAAGGGCCATCGATCTGTTAGCCATATTCATGGTGAAGTTAATGGGCCCATATCTAGCTAGACTAGATGTGACATGAATATTTCGTGACCTTAACGGATGTGGCATCACGTTATGGTTATGTGTTTCTTTTGAAGAACACAGATCGTAAACTTTTGAAGTTTCGACACGAAGTAAAGTAAATAACAGATCGGCTATAGTATTATTCCGCCATGGTAAGACCGTAATGGAAAATACTTAAGCAGTAAGTTTCATACGTACATGAAAGAGTACGGTATTCTTTCAAATGAGGACTCCTCCCGAGACACGTCAGTTAGACGGTGTGTCCAAACTAAAACCGAATTTTGTTGGACATGATAAGGTTTATCACGAGTCGCTCTGAGCTACTGTTTCCTTCAATAGGATATATACTAACAGTGCAAAACTTATTTAGAATAAGGTTCCATATAAATCTGTTTGACAGATATCATATAGGATATGAATAGGAAAGAAACATGGTTTCTCACTCCTAATAATTTGGGTATGCCAGGCATAACGTTTGGATGATACCAAACTAGAACCCAAATTGGATAAGTGCCAATATAGGTTATCCTGAAGGAAACCATAAGTATAGTACTTATAAACTCACAAAAGAACAATATGATTGTTGCTCACCATGCGGTTTTCCTGAGAGGAATACCGATATGCAGTGGTCAGTGGGAGGATAGTGATACTCGATGAAAATCAGAGTAATACTGTTCAAGGCACGAAGTCCTTAATGGAACATAAATAGTTCATCTATGATGAATCTATACCATTAATCTTCAAATACACAAGAAACTAGTAGATCGGATAGAGTCAGAAAACAACCTAGGGTATGGGTTTCTGATCTCACCTCATAAAGATGTCAATCTTATGGAGGTGTACCATCCGACTACGTTTTGAGGAAGTGATATGAGGTATCGACTCCCTATTATGGCAAAGTGCCATGAATCCAAAATGGATTCCATGTATAACAACTATTTTGGATACTAGTTGTTGTACCACAAGGCATTGTGCCTATTGGTACATTAAACGTCTTCAAGGAAGACATACATGGATGACAACATACCAACGTACAAAGCTGGGCTTTTGACGGAAAGGTATCGTTATCAACATTGTGTTAATAACGGTTCAACCTTTTACCTGTTGCCATGGTAAATCCATTTTGAAGATGCTTGTTGATAACTGCGTATTTCATTTAAGAAATGTGTCAGTTGTAGATCAAAATCGCTTTCCTGAAAAGGAAACCTTTTGGAGGATGTTTACAACATCCTGACGATTTTGTATAACCAACAAACGAGGTTTGCGGGTTATTCGATCCATGTTTGGATTAATACAAGCGTAAGGTTCTTAGAACTGTCGTTTTGAAATAATCATAATGGTTTGTGATTTGACTCAAAACGAAATAATTCTTGTGTATATAAGGAGGTTAGTGGGAGAGGGCACTGACAATGAAATTCCCATAAAATAATTGTTGAAAGCTTGGCTTTCATAGATATTCTTTCAATAGAAATTCTCCGTAGAATTCTGGGGAGTAACAACCTTTATTCAAGGAATAAAGATATACTAGGATAGATTTGGAGTTGTTAACACTCTCTGGGAAATTGTACATTTAAAATGTACTTGATAGGGTGTCTCATACGCTTCGAGCATATGGAGTCACGATCAGATCAATCCAAGTGATAGTCACTGGATTGAAGATTAAGAACATCTGTTAGTATCTTAGAGAACTAAAGATGCTGTCTTAAACTATGGAGAATGAGAACTTGAAGTGACTGGGATCACCGCTGCAAGTTTCTAAACAATTAAATAATGAGGTACTATAAAGTTTGAATAACGGGACAGTGAGCTGGAAATATTCCGAGCAAGATAACTGTTGCCGAATAAATAACAAATGCGGATTATTGCTGCAGCTGAGGCAGCAATAGAAGCCATTTGGATCGAAAATAAATCCAATTAGATTAGATATATTCTTTTAGCAGCTGAGCTAGGCGTCAGCACAGGCTAAGGAATTAAAGGTCTCATCGACGATCCAGATATATACTTCTATATCATCTGATTCGTTCGGATCATACATCGTGGCGATGTGATGATCGTATAAATCGCGTCAGACGATAATCAAGCAAATCCGCTGACGAAAATCTTTCCTCAGCAATTTGAGCGAACCGTACATAGTTCGGGTGTAGGACACTTGAGTGACTCGCTATGTGCCAAGTGGGAGATTGTTGGACAAAATGACCCATAGCGTCACTATTTGCACAGATCATTGTGTTGTTGTAGCAAATTAACTATGTGACAAGGAAATTGCACTCTCATAATTTGTGATTAGATCACCATAAATATATATATAAATGAATAGAGGTCCCTATGATTAGTTCCTGGACTGAGAATGATATGAGACAGTATCAGTCCCCGAATGATTAATCATTAAATATCCCTAGTCGTAGTATTATCGAGACTGGACATCGATAATGCGGAATAGGCTAGTATTGCACTTGTGTGCGTTGTGAGGGCACAACGGCATAGTTCTCATATATATAAGTATTGGATACTTATGCAAGTGCGATAGGAGGTCGTGTTTCACCGATGGTACGGGAAACAGCTTCGCTCTGGATAGACCCCTCAGAATCCCATTGGTATTATGACTATGTATCTATGGGAGGCCGAAATCAAGGTAGGTGTGTATAGTCTTAACCTGAGACTTACATCGCTAATACTTACGATAATCGATAAACTTTGGTCTTGGTGGTACAGGCTTTAACCGGTTCTGCGTACACCACTTCTGGGTTTATCAGAGAGTCGTAGTGTATTGGGTGTGATGTCGAGACGGAAGTGTCACTTCAGTCATTATGGAGATGATGTCACGCTGGATACGGTACTAGTGCTCTTGAGTGTTGCGCAACCAATCGGGATATTGTGACCAGGTCATAAATATCCGATTATAGAGACTATGTTACCAGACATCCGATATGTACTTTGGACGGGGCAGACACTTATCCAGCCCCAGCCCTAGCACGTGACTATCTGATACTGGGCCGATATGCACAATACAATAGTATACTACGCTTGATACAGATCTTTAATATTCTTAAAATGGATATGTCCGGAGAATTGGGAAGACTTGGTGCTTTGCTAGGAGTCGACCTTGTCTCGTAAATCGGTAGAACGTAGTACTTGGTACGTACGTGATTCGGATACTCCGACGACCGTATTTACTGCCAGCTTATCAGGGGATCTCATGGGTCGCTTCCCGATAATCCACCGATGACGCACAACTCGCACTCTTGAATAATCTGGGATTATAATAGAAGAGAGAGAAAATTAATCTAGGATTAATTACGGAGATATTTTATCTAGGATAAAATATCGTCTAGAGAGAGATAACGATTAATTAGGAATTAATCGGTAAATTAATATATTCGATATATTAAATGAAATTAGATTTCGACGCAGAATTAAAATTAGATTTTAATTCGGGCGAACGAATTAATTTAGAATTAATTCGTTAGCGACGTGAATAATGAATTCGCTAGGCGTAATCATTTAATTACGACGCGACGGAAAAATCGTTAATTTGGAATTAACGAACCCGAGCCCGGGTGTGATTGCGAGCTCATTCGTATTTCGAATTCGAGTGCGGCAACGCAAGTCATATCAAGCGTCAAATCAATCGGTCGCATCAAGCGTCAAATCACTTGTCACTTTGAGTGATGTGACTTGACATCATGACACTTTAATAAAGGTGATATGAATAATGATGGATTTGACATAAAGTAAAAAAAGCATTTTGGAGGGAAAAACTTTTTGGTTTTGGCTCCAATATTCATTTGATTTTATTTGATAAAGTTAAATGAAAATTGATTATTTTATTCTTGGAAAATATATAATCAATTTTTGCTTTACATTTTATTAAGTCAACACTTTCATCTCTCTCATTCTTTCTCTTCTCTCACGCATAAAACAAAGTGTGGACTGTTTTTGAAGCCAAAAAAAAAAAAAAAACCGTGAGCATGAGGGAAGCCTAGAGTGGTTTTTCATGGTGAGAAGTCAAGTGCTAGCACACTTACGAGTCTTACGAAGGTGGTAGGGAGATTCGACCATGAGCCGGGATCCGTCCGACGATGCAAGGAGCTCCATTTCGTAGCTCAAAAACAGAAGACAGTGGGCAGTGGACTGCTGCAGTTCACGTATGTAGCAGTGAGCATTTTGGGCTTCATTCGTCTTCAAATCGACTCAACCAACTGATGTAAGTATTCTGTTATCTTCGTTGGTGTATTCACACATTGATTTCATGTCTTGTTTGATCTTGGGACCTAGATTTAAACCAACAGTCAATGTATTCCTTGAAGCTCTCCTACTGCTTCTGCTAAGTACTCTCCAAGCATGGAGGGATAGGTCAATCTCTATATTCGTGACTTACTAATTTAGAAACGCTTCTTCCAAAGCCATCCAGTCATTTTTCACTTTATTCTCTAGGTGTGGTACTATAATACCGGTGCTCATTCGAGCGACATCCTAAACATATTTCGAAATTGGTGCTTGGGCAAGCCGGTAGTACACATCAGTGATGCGTATTGGCATATATGTACTTTCAGATCCCCGTTCCCATTAAACTCCACCATTTCCGGCATCCTGAATTGAGAAGGCAATTGTCCTTCAAATTTCATGGCATTTTAATCCAAGAGATCTTCATGTTTACTCTATTTGTTCTTTCAATTTCTAAAGTTCAACTCAGGAGTTGGCCATCTTGCCTATAGGATACTCAGCCATGTCTACATCATCATCTAGAGTAAGGATTTATTCGATTGTCCTATTTATGGGTTCTTCATGTCCCCTTTCACTAGTTTGAACCTCTGTCACTCGAGGTGTCGTCAAGTTGGCCATAACATTGGCCAGGTTTTGTAGTTGTTCTTTAATCTTATCCATGTTGTCTTCCAAACTGTCTATGCGGGAACCTTCGTTGTTGGCCATCTATGATCTTGTTAATTGTCTTTTGACTAATATGTCTTCTTCCCTAACCCAATGTGTCGCTATGATGGTTGTATCTAAAAACGGTTAGCATGATGCATTTATGCATTTATGCATGTTAAAATATTAGCATATATCCTTCCAATCTTATTCATCCCACTAATGAGCGGAAAATATATCAATATTTACCAGCCTTTTGATATAATATTTTGTATGGTTTCTCAGGTTTTATGAACTTTTTGATGTGTTTTTACTTGTTTTGCAGATAAATAAATTTTTAGGACTCAATAGAATCAACTTGGGGCTAAAATGATGAAAAGTGGACAAAATGGAAATTATTGTTCACGCGTCACGACGCGCAGGACCTCTGCATCTCGACGCGACCTCAATTATTCAACTACCGACACGCGTCATCACCGCATCATCACTGCATCATCACGTGCGTCATCACCATGTCATCATGACATCAGTATAATTATTGATCTGTCGACAGCCGCCATCTACTGTAGCTCAACGCGTGCCACATGTCAACATCTCATGCAAGCCGCGTACACATGTCAGAAATTAATGCGTGTCGCAACGCGCAAGGCCGAATTTTGCCTATAAATTGAAGCTGATTTCATTTTCCAAATTCATACTTTCCTTAATGTTCTTAATAAGGATTTAAGGATTGTATCTTGTTTGTATATATTAATGGTAATGTATTTTTATTTTTAGTAGTAGTAATAATAGTTTATTTATTTTATCTTTCTTTTATGTTTTGTCGTTAATTTCCGCTGGGGGAAGGGTGAAACTTTTATTATGATTATTTAGATTAATCTCCCTTAAATTATAATATATAAATTATCTTAAAACCTGACTTAATTGGATACCGCCTTTATGGTCGATTGGACTTAATTAAATTAATTTTAACCTGACATAATTAGATACTGCCTTTATGGTCGGTTGGAAATAATTAAAACATGACTTAATCAAGGTACCGCCTATATTATCGGTTGGTAATATAATGCAAATTTATATATATAATAAGGGAGATTTCTAGATTTGAAATAGTAAGGGTGGATCCCCTAACCCCATCATTTTATTTTTAATCTAGGGAAGTGATGAAGTACAATATTCACAAGTTTAATAATTGATTTTCTAATATAATGGGTAATACATTAGGCTTATTTATTGAATCTTAAGTTAAATGCTTCTTGTTGCCTAATCACCAATAAGATTGTTGTGGTAAACTTAAAATTAACTTAGAAAATGGATTTTAGGTTTCAGCCTTAGATTCAATATCTCACGATCTCACATCTTAAAGATTTCCTTCCAGGATAGAAATATACCTGTCGGGCGTGGGTAGCCACAATTGGAACTTGAACTTAATGAATTCAGGTAACTTAGTTAACATAGGAATATATTTAATTGGGTTACTTTGAGTGTTTGCATGTGACCATCGGAATAGGGTTTTGCATGACGAATTAGAACCTTAGCAGTCATGGTTATTCGAGATGGGCTTTGAAATATTTAAGAATATCCAAATGAGCCAAAATAGGTTGTACCCTTCCGGATTGAAGATAGTACAGGTACTAGACTCATGTTTTTAGCATATCTGGTTCATAATTAAATATTCTAGGCCCATAAGGTTTTCATACAATTTGGCTTGTTCATATTTCAAGGTATTTAACCAAATTATCATGAAACATAAAATTATCTTAGTTAAAGGACTAACAAGTTTATGTTCCACACCCAAAGTCAAATATTAGGGAGGATCATTCTTATAAGGAAGCAACTATTGGTTTACATGTGGGATTATTTCAAGGTTTAGGGTTAGGCTCTCATCTGCGAAGGTTTGTCCACAATTAGGTCTCCTCACCCAAGTGTTCAATCGACCAATGATTACATATTTTTTTATACCTGAAGGTACGTGCCAACAAGTGATGGTTATCATCATATAATGATTCACCGCCTTGAGTGAAAGCAATTTCACTATATGTAATGTCATCGAGGTTTGAAAGGGTATGCAAGAAAATTAAGACATGGTTAACCTCAGTCTCACCATGAATACAACAAGGCAATTTATCAGGGTCATTTTTCTATCCCCAATGGAGTCACCATATATAGGAGCAAAACGAGGTTTACTACTATGCCTATTATGTTGGCGACCATGACACCATTGGGATCGCAGCCTGTAGAAAGTACTAATTGCCCACGGGAGATTAACCAGAGAATGATAGAGTCGTCACCCAATATGAGATATTGGGAATATTTTAAGACCACACTACACCCCTCACAAGGGCCAACCTTAAACCTGTTTAGGTTTGAAATTGTCCTTTATTGATGCCAGTATAATAATCATGTTTGAAAAGAGGTATAAACATGGCTTATAATGCAGCATCTTGCAATGAAAAAATAAAGAACACAACGACACAATCATTAATAATAAAAAAATAAAAGAATATATTTGAAAGTGATAAGCATACATAAATTATCAATTAGTAAAACACTAATTGAATAGAATATATCGTATATCTCACCGGTCTGGATTTGGAGAAGCCATACCAGATATTTTTCATGTTATTAATATCAAGCCAGAAATATTTCAAGTCTGTTCGGATATTCTTCGTGAACCATAAAGATAAAAAAAAAATTGAAGAATCATACATAGCTAACAATAATAATAAAGCAGTAACGACATAGCAATAATAAATCAATTGTAAAGTAAGGGTGTTAGTAATAAGACAATTAAGTAAACATGGTAGGGCATCTGAAGCCAGGCTGGATAAATTGCACATTATGAATGTCCGGCCAGACGTGTCTGAATGGATATTTTTTATTAACCAGAAAGACAAGATACAGAATCATGCATTGCAACAATAATAACAAATTAGAAATTACATTGTAATAATGAAGTGAATATAAAACAGAAACAATAGTAATAACACAATGAAAACAATAACAATCGCAACATGTCCGAGTGTTTTTCATATTTGGTCAGACATTTTCGACATATTATGCATGTCTGGTCGGACATATATCAAGTCCGGTTGAAGATACTGCGTCAAATCAGAAATAAAAAATATGAAATACAATAGAAATAAAACTAGAGAGCCCTCAGGTCATACCTTAGGTGTAACTTTCTCAGAAAATACCTTTAAAAGTTGGACAATTGCCGGATCGCTTACCGGAAGGGAAAACGCTAAGGAATTCTTAGATTTTTCACACTATTTTTCCCTCAGACTCTCCCTAAGGTTTCATACCAGATTTTCAGGACTAGAGTTTTTCCTCCCAGGTTTCAAATTAAGACCAATTGTGAAGAATTTGGGTTCCTTTTTATAGTGTTAAAGTTGGATCGAAAAAGGAAAGGAAAATCGAATTCCCTACCTGATTCCAGTGATTGCCAACCTGCATTGTCTCCTACAACTCGATCTATGTCCGGTAGGATATTTATTTTGTGAACATTGGTCGGTCGGACATTAATCAAGTTTTGTGATTTTAGTAATTGAAAATATTCACACTCGCTGTTAATTTGATATATGTTTGGCCGGATATTATTTCAAATATATGTTCGGTCAGACATTAATCACGTTCTATGATTCTAGTAATCGACTATCTGCAGACTCGCTGACAGTTTATCATAAGTTTGGACGGATTTAGTGTTTCGAATTTATGTCTAGAAAGATATTTTTGATTGAGAAAATATTGGTCGGACATAATTAATGTGTCCGGCCGGACTTGGCTATTTTCGAAATTTTTGGAGTTCCCTTCTGTAGGACATAGAAATTGGCGACGCTGTTCCAGGCTCGCGGCCTAGTCGGGAGTACGGACTAGCCCGTGGGGGAACTAAACCGGAGAAATAACATGGAGTCGCCACCCGGGGTGAACTGGGAAAATGATTTAATGCCGCACCCACCCTTCGCAAGGGAAGACCTCAAACCGTTGGGTTCGGAATGGTCCCTTACTTATGCCACTTGTAATGAAAGGATTTGTGCAATAATCTAACCAAGCCTAAGCAACATATATTTCCAAGGATAATCTACTTCTAAGTTCATGCATAAAAAAATAAATTGGAATAACGGTAAGCATATAATTTCATGAACACATAATATTGATAAACACAGAGATGCAAATAAAAAATAATTGTACAAGCATGCATATTAAAGAGAGGCAATTAAGTGCATAATGTAAAGAGATAATTAAAGAGGCAATTATACACTAAAATAAATGTGCCATGATGAGATGCAAAAGAAGATAGGCAATAAAGGTGAAAGAAGAGAGATGCAATAGATGCCCACATCTATATAGGACTTCAAGTGTCCGATTTAACGTATCTTACGTTCAATCGAACGTGCTTTGTCCGGCACGGAAAAACATCGTGGCAAAGGTAGCCCTTAGGCTTTTCATCTCTCGAAATGGAGGACCTTTAATCCAACATGATTTTCCCATGCGCCTTGCAATATAATGCATGATTATGCAAGGGGATGACATAAAAAAAGTAAATAACGGAATAATAAAAGGCGCGGCAAAATATTGTCGTAAAGGTAACCTTTTAGACTTTTCTTCCCTCAAATAGGGAACCTTTAGACCAACATACTAAGCCCATGCGCATTACATCACAATGCATAGAAAGTAAAGACAACAATATAGGACTTAGTATACTCGATTAAACATATCTCACATTCAATCAAACACACTTCGTCCGGCGCGGCAAAGTATTATCGTAAAGGTAGCCTTTTGGACTTTTCTTCCCTCAAATAGAGAACCTTTAGACCAACATATTAAGCCCATGCGCATTACATCACAATGCAAATAAAGTAAAAACAACAATATAGGACTTCGTATACTCGATTAAACATATCTCATATTCAATCAAACACACTTCGTCCGGCGTGGCAGGATGTCGTGGCAAAGGTAGCCCTTTGGCTTTTCATCCCTCAAAACAGAGGACCTTTAATCCGACTTGATTTTCCCATCCGCATTACATTACCATGCATAAATAAGTAACATGCAGAAAGTAATAACATACTAACGACTAAATCATGCTTAAAAATATATAACATACTAACGACTAAATCATGCTTAAAATGCAAGGTTGGATGAAACGAAACATGTGAATCTCTCAAGTGGTACGTGGCATTGTATCCTGAGTGCAAACCGCAATGCCATTCATTCGGATTCGGCTACGGAATTTACGTCCGGGTTTCCTTCCGATATACCACAAGAGAGAACACATATTCTGTTCATCCGGAAATCACATCATGCACCAATCCACAATACTCATATGAAATAAAGTACTAAAATAAAGGATAATAAATAAAGAAGGTGCCCTCAGGTCTAACCTCTTAAGTCGCTTCTCAAAAGTGCGTTGGGACGGCCATCGGAAGGGTTGATGCTCCGCAACTCCTCTGGTTCACTAGTTTAACGTTTTCCTTTGTTGTTTCGCTGTTTGGGCTGCTTGTTTCACTCTGTTTCACGGTTTTTCTTCTGCAGTTGTGGCTTACTGTTTTGAGTGATCTTGGGGCTGTTTCGGGAACTGATTTGGGACTATTTTGGGGACAGATTTGGGACTGTTTCGGGGACTGAATCGTCTCGTTTAATGCTTAATTTGTTGATGTTTGAATCAGTCAGGTAGTGCGTGTGTTGCTGCGCTTGTGAGGGTTGATGGGCTGGTTTGTTTTGTCAAAATGTGGTGTGCGTGGGCTGTGAAGAAGCAGCGTGTGTGTTTAGTGAGGAGACATGTGTGTTTTGATAGGGGGTGCAAATTGTAGCTTGGGACGTGTCTCATGTGGCTGTGAGGGGTGCTGAACATGGCTGTGTCAATGAATGATAGAGTCGAGTGTGGATAGAAAAGAGTGGCCATATGAGTATTTAAGGTTTATTGCTTTTGTGTGGTGTCGTGTGATCAATGGTGCAAGGGTTTTATTGTTTTTACATTGACGTGAATGGCTGGCTGAGGGACGTGAACGTGCTGAGTGAGTGGGGAAAAGACCGTGAATGGTTTCAAGGTTTTTAGGCTTTGTTGTTTTCATTGGAGTTTCTATTCACTATTTTTGGTGATTTAGGCTACTGTTTTAAGGTATTTGGGCTGCTGTTTTTCGATGGATGTAGGGGTTATTTAAGGGTGATATGCGGCTGTTTTGACTTGTCGATGTGCGGCTGAACTTATGGTGCGTGACTGACTGTCAAATGGATTTCCCGTTGTAGATTCCCCAAAGGGAGGGCGGAGTGAACTCTTAAAAACCCAAGCCTCTTAGGCTCTTATCGCTTTGTGACAGGAATAAACAACGAGTCCTCCAAATAGTCCATCACGGTAGGCTACAAGTACATGATTATCTAGGTGCCTTTGCAGCTTTTCCTTATATAAAGGTAGTGAATGAGGAAAGACACAAAACCAATACCTAGCCTTAAAAGTGCCTTTGATTAAACCCCTTTCAACCCACCGTAAACATGGTTAATTAAAGCACAAATCATAATCATTACAAGGTATTATTTCGGGGCCAATTCTCTATCCCCAGTGGAGCCGTCAGACTGTAGGACACAAAAATTGGCGACGTTGTTCCAGGCTCGCGGCCTAGTCGGGAGTACAGAATAGCCAGTGGGTGAACTAAACCGGAGAAATAACATGGAGTCGCCACCCGGTGTGAACCAGGAAAATGATTTAAGGCCGCACTCACCCCTCGCAAGGGAAGACCTCAAACCATTGGGTTCGGAATGGTCTCTTACTTATGCCACTTGTAATGAAATGATTTGTGCAATAATCTAACCAAGCCTAAGCAACATATATTTCCAATGATAATCTACTTCTAAGTTCATGCATAAAAAAAATAAATTGGAATAACGGCAAGCATATAATTTCATGAACACATTATATTGATAAACACAGAGACGTAAATAAACAATAATTATACAAGCATGCATATTAAAGAGAGGCAATTAAGTGCATAATGTAAAGAGATAATTAAAGAGGCAATTATACAATAAAATAAATGTGCCATGATGCGATGCAAAAGAAGATAGGCAATAAAGGTGAAAGAAGAGAGATGCAATAGATGCCCACATCTATATAGGACTTCAAGTGTCCGATTGAACGTATCTTACTTTCAATCGAACGTGCTTTGTCCGGCGCGGAAAAACATCGTGGCAAAGGTAGCCCTTAGGATTTTCATCTCTCGAAATGGAGGACCTTTAATCCAACTTGATTTGCCCATGCGCCTTGCAATATAATGCATGATTATGCAAGGAGATGACATAAAAAAAGTAAATAACGAAATAATAAAAGGCGCGGAAAAATATTGTCGTAAAGGTAGCCTTTTAGACTTTTCTTCCCTCAAATAGGGAACCTTTAGACCAACATACTAAGCCCATGCGCATTACATCACAATGTATAGAAAGTAAAGACAATAATATAGGACTTTGTATACTCGATTAAACATATCTCACATTCAATCAAACAAACTTCGTCCGGCGCGGCAAAGTATTGTCGTAAAGGTAGCCTTTTGGACTTTTCTTCCCTCAAATAGAGAACCTTTAGACCAACGTACTAAGCCCATGCGCATTACATCACAATGCATAGAAAGTAAAGACAACAATATAGGACTTTGTATACTCGATTAAACATATCTCACATTCAATCAAACACACTTCGTCCGGTGCGGAAAATTATTGTCGTAAAGGTAGCGTTTTAGACTTTTCTTCCCTCAAATAGAGAAGCTTAAGACCAACATACTAAGCCCATGCGCACTATATCACAATGCATAGAAAGTAAAGACAACAATATAGGACTTCGTTTACTCGATTAAACATATCTCACATTCAATCAAACACACTTCGTCCGGCGTGGCAGGATGTCGTGGCAAAGGTAGCCCTTTGGCTTTTCATCCCTCAAAACGGAGGACCTTTAATCCGACTTGATTTTCCTATGCGCATTACATTGCCATGCATAAATAAGTAACATGCAGAAAGTAATAACATACTAATGACTAAATCATGCTTAAAAATATATAACATACTAACGACTAAATCATTCTTAAAACACAAGGTTGGATGAAACAAAACATGTGAATCTCTCAAGTGGTACATGGCATTGTATCCTGAGTGCAAACCGCATTGCCATCCATTCGGATTCGGCTACGGAATTTACGTCCGGGTTTCCTTCCAATATACCACAAGAGATAACACATATTATGTTCATCCGGAAATCACATCATGCACCAATCCACAATACTCATATGAAAAAAAGTACTAAAATAAAGGATAATAAATAAATAAGGTGCCCTCAGGTCTAACCTCTTAAGTCGCTTCTCAAAAGTGCGTTGGGACGGCCATCGGAAGGGTTGATGCTCCGTAACTCCTCTGGTTCACTAGTTTAACGTTTTCCTTTGCTGTTTCGCTGTTTGGGCTGCTTTTTTCACTCTGTTTCACGGTTTTTCTACTGCAGTTGTGGCTTACTGTTTTGAGTGATCTTGGGGCTATTTCGGGAACTGATTTGGGACTGTTTTGGGGACTGATTTGGGACTAATTCGGGGACTGATTCGTTCTCGGTTATAGGCTTAATTTGTTGATGTTTGAATCAGTCAGATAGTGCGTGTGTTGCTGCGCTTGTGATGGTTGATGGGCTGGTTTGTTTTGTCAAAATGTGGTGTGTGCGTGGGCTGTGATGAAGCAGCGTGTGTGATTAGTGAGGAGACATGTGTGTTTTGATAGGGGGTGCAAATTGTAGCTTGGGACGTGTCTCATGTGGCTGTGAGGGGTGCTGAACATGGCTGTGTCAATGAATGATAGAGTCGAGTGTGGATAGAAGAGAGTGGCCACATGAGTATTTAAGGTTTATTGCTTTTGTGTGGTGTCGTGTGATCACTGGTGCAAGGGTTTTATTGTTTTTACATTGACGTGAATGGCTGGCTGAGGGACGTGAACATGCTGAGTGAGTGGGGAAAAGACCGTGAATGGTTTCAAGGTTTTTAGGCTTTGTTGTTTTCAGTGCAGTTTCTGTTCACTATTTTTGGATATTTAGGCTATTATTTTAAGTTTTTGGGCTGCTGTTTTTCGATGGATGTAGGGGTTATTTTAAGGGTGATATGCGGCTGTTTTGACTTGTCGATGTGGGGCTGAACTTATGGTGCGTGACTGACTGTCAAATGGATTTCCCGTTGTAGATTCCCCAAGGGAGGGCGGAGCGAACTCTCTAAAAACCCAAGCCTCTTAGGCTCTTATCGCTTGGTGACAGGAATAAACAACGAGTCCTCCAAATTAGTCCATCACGGTAGGCTACAAGTACATGATTATCTAGGTGCCTTTGCATCTTTTCCTGATAGAAAGGTAGTGAATGAGGGAAGACACAAAACCAATACCTAGCCTTAAAAGTGCCTTTGATTAAACCCCTTTCAACCCACTGTAAACATGGTTAATTAAAGCACAAATCATAATCATTACAAGGTATTATTTCGGGGCCAATTCTCTATCCCCAGTGGAGTCGTCAGACTGTAGGACACAAAAATTGGCGACGTTGTTCCAGGCTCGCGGCCTAGTCGGGAGTACAGAATAGCTAGGGTGAACTAAACCGGAGAAATAACATGGAGTCGCACCCGGTGTGAACCGGGAAAATGATTTAAGGCCGCACTCACCCCTCGCAAGGGAAGACCTCAACCATTGGGTTCGGAATGGTCTCTTACTTATGCCACTTGTAATGAAATGATTTGTGCAATAATCTAACCAAGCCTAAGCAACATATATTTCCAATGATAATCTACTTCTAAGTTCATGCATAAAAAAATAAATTGGAATAACGGCAAGCATATAATTTCATGAACACATTATATTGATAAACACAGAGACGTAAATAAACAATAATTGTACAAGCATGCATATTAAAGAGAGGCAATTAAGTGCATAATGTAAAGCGATAATTAAAGAGGCAATTATACACTAAAATAAATGTGCCATGATGCGATGCAAAAGAAGATAGGCAATAAAGGTGAAAGAAGAGAGATGCAATATATGCCCACATCAATATAAGACTTCAAGTGTCCGATTGAACGTATCTTACGTTCAATCAAACGTGCTTTGTCCGGTGCGGCAAAACATCATGGCAAAAGTAGCCCTTAGGCTTTTCATCTCTCAAAATTGAGGACATTTAATCCAACTTGATTTGCCCATGCGCATTGCAATATGATGCATGATTATGCAAGGAGATGACATACAAAAAGTAAATAACGGAATAATAAAAGGCGCGGCAAAATATTGTCGTAAAGGTAGCCTTTTAGACTTTTCTTCCCTCAAATAATGAATCTTTAGACCAACATTCTTAGCCCATGCGCATTACATCACAATACATAGAAAGTAAAGACAACAATATAGGACTCGTATACTCCATTAAACATAAATCACATTCAATCAAACACACTTCGTCCGGCGCAGCAAAATATTGTCGTAAAGGTAGCCTTTTGGACTTTTCTTCCCTCAAATAGAGAACCTTTAGACCAACATACTAATCTCATGCGCTTTACATCACAATGCATAGAAAGTAAAGACAACAATATAGGACTTCGTATACTCGATTAAACATATCTCACATTCAATCAAACACACTTCGTCCGCGCGGCAAAGTATTTTCATATAGGTAGCCTTTTGGAATTTTCTTCCCTCAAATAGAGAACCTTTAGACCAACATACTAAGCCCATGCGCATTACATCACAATGCATAGAAAGTAAAGACAACAATATAGGACTTCGTATACTCGATTAATCATATCTCAGATTCAATCAAACACACTTCGTCCGGCGCGTCATATTATTGTCGTAAAGGTAGCCTTTTAGACATTTTTTCCCTCTAATAGGGAACCTTAAGACCAATATACTAAGCCCATGCGCACTATAATCCGACTTGATTTTCCCTTTGGCTTGGCAAAGGTAGCCCTTTGGCTTTTCATCCCTCAAAATGGAGGACCTTTAATCCGACTTGATTTTCCCATGCGCATTACATTACCATGCATAAATAAGTAACATGCAGAATGTAATAACATACTAACGACTAAATCATGCTTAAAAATATAACATACTAACGACTAAATCATGCTTAAAACGCAAGGTTGGATGAAATGAAACATGTGAATCTCTCAAGTGGTACGTGGCATTGTATCCCGAGTGCAAACCGCAATGCCATCAATTCGGATTCGGCTACGGAATTTACGTCCGGGTTTCCTTCCGATATACCACAATAGAGAAAACATATTTCGTTCATCCGGAAATCACATCATGCACCAATCCACAATACTCATATGAAATAAAGTACTAAAATAAATGAAAATAAAGGATAATAAATAAAGAAGGTGCCCTCAGGTCTAACCTCTTAAGTCACTTCTCGGGAGTGCGTTGGGACTGCCGTCGGAAGGGTTGATGTTCCGCAACTCCTTCGGTTCACTGGTTCAACATTTTCCTTCGCTGTTTCGCTATTTGGGCTGTTGTTTTCACTCTGTTTCACTATTTTTCTACTACAGTTGTGGCTTACTGTTTTGAGTGATTTTGGGGCTGTTTCGGGAACTAATTTGGGACCGTTTCGGGGATGATTCGTTCTCGGTTAAAGGCTTAATTTTTGATGTTTGAATCGTCCAGGTAGTGCGTGTGTTGCTGCGCTTGTGAGGGTTGAGAGGCTGGTTTGTTATGTCAAAAGGTGGTGTGTGCGTGGGTTGTGATGAAGCAGCGTGTGTGCTTAGTGAGGAGACGTGTGTGTTTTGATAGGGGGTGCATATTGTAGCTTGGGACGTGTCTCATGTGGCTGTGTCAATGAATGATAGAGCCGAGTGTGGACCGAAGAGAGTGGGCACGTGAATATTTAGGGTTTATTGCTTTTGTGTGGTGTCGTGTGATCACTGGTGCAAAGTTTTTTTTGTTTTTGCATTGACGTGAATGGTGACTGAGGGACGTGAACGTGCTGAGTGAGTGGGGAAAAGGCCGTGAATGGTTTCAAGGTTTTTAGGCTTTGTTGTTTTCAGTGCAGTTTCTTTTCACTGTTTTTGGTGATTTAGGCTACTGTTTTAAGGTATTTGGGCTGCTATTTTCGGTGGATGTAGGGGTTATTTTAAGGGTGCTATGCGGCTGTGTTTTGACTTGTCGATGTGCGGCTGAACTGGTTTTGATGGTGGTTTGGTTGGACGATAATGTAAGAGATTTTTGAATGCTTAGAGGTTTCTTGTGAATATTATGTGTGACTGGACCAAGAGTTTTTTTTTTTTTGAATGAGCTAGGGGTTATAAGGGTTGGATTTGGGTTTCTTTATAGGCAAAGGGTAGGGTGAATCCATGTTTGAAAAGGTATAAGATTTGTGTATTAAAGAGATGCCATTTAATTAGTGTCACACAAGGAAAAAAATATTTAATTGGGGACATCATTTGTTTAAATTAGGAATGGGTTTATTTGATTTTTTTTTTTTATTTTAATTTGGTATATGATTTGTTTTGTTTAGGTAAGTAATTTGTTATTTTAGTAGGAGATTATTTAGATTTTATTAGATTTATTTAATTTATGAAGGATATTATTTTAATTTGTGACATGTTTTAATTGTTTTTGGGTGGGTTTTGGTGGCTAATTGGGCCTGGGCATGAGGCTTAGCAGCAAAACTTGAAGTCCGACACCGTTCGAACGCCGATTCGAACGCTGTACGAACGCCCGCAATCTGTTTGACGTTCGAACGTGTTCACAAACGCAGCACGAACGAAAGCAGTGAACATGCAAATTGAATCTGATGATATACTTATTCTGAATTTCCCCTTCCGACATTCGTTTCCCGCGACTTTCCGTGACAAAAGGTAGTGTCTCCAAATGAGACTAATCATAGGGACTTACATGCAAAATGCAGTGCCTTCACCTTCTCTTTCGATATTTAATCTTGTAACTTTCCAAACCATCATGTGGTGCCCCCTCAAGAGACTCGTCATCGAACTATGCATAAAAATACATTGTCTACAACAGGACAACCCTAAACCCTAAAATAATTAAGGCTTGGTTTTCTACCAATCTATATCTGATATGGAGTCGTAGAAATGGATTTTGATGGAACCATATTCAAAATATGTGTAGCAATTCGAAGGGCATACCCCCCAAGTAATAAGGTAGATCAATAAAGCTTGACATCGGTCCATATCCAATAAAGTCTGATTTCTCCTTTCAGTAACTCTATTATGTTATGGAGTGATTGCAAAAGTATATTGAACGAGAACCCCATTTTCTTTTAAATAATCAGTGAATTCACTACTCATGTATTCACCGCCTCATATTTTCACCATCTCGATCTAATCAAAGGCATTTGATGAATTTTCTAGTTTGTTTATGTACATCATTTTGGAATTATTTGAACTTTTGTAAAGTTTATGATTTAAATTTATTCAAATAAACATACCATACCGTGATAAATCATCGGTAACGGTTATGAAGTAAAAATAACCACTATAAGCAGTCTGACTCATAGAACCACATACATTATGTATTAGTTCTATTAAGTCAGTGGTCTGATATCCTACACTAGTAAATAGGGCTTTGGTCATGTTCTATTGAATACAAGATTCACATGTTGTGAATGTAACTATGGTAAGATAGTCGATCAAATCATTTTTAACCATCTGATTTAAAGTGTTGTACACCTATATGACATAACCTCATTTGTCACAATTCATTATTATTTATATATTATCTATTACGTTTGCTAATCCTAGTATTCAATATATCTTGAGAATGAAATAAAATATAATTACTATTCATATTGGGACATTTCTGTAACAAAATATTATTATTATCATATAATACAGAGAATTATTCTTAATATTTATATAAACCCTAATGTATCTAATACAAAATGAGATATAATATTGGCTACACAGCCAAATACACAAAAATAGTCATTCAAATTGATGCTCCCTCCAAGAAGTGGAATCTCATATTCTTCTACAGTTGCCACACGTAGAGAATCACCATTCCTAAAGCACAGTTGCATCTCTTCTGACCTGAGCATCCTACTTAACTTCAAGCCATGTAACATATTACATATGTAAATAGGACTAGCTGAATCCATAATCCAACATGATGAAATAGCTTCACAAGATAATGAGATATCAATAATAGAAAAAAACAAACACACATATAGCAGTGGCCTTCTGTGCTTTCACAACATCAAGGTAGTTAGTACAATTTCTCCTCCAGTGCGTTATTTTTCCACAATGTGTCATTTTTCTTTGACAAATTCCTTCAGCTTCGACTTAGCTATTTTTACCCTTCTGAAAAGGACGTGGACCACCTTTTTGTCCTTATTTTCTTTCTTCCTAATTTGTTTTAAGAAGAATGGGCAGTAGAAGGTTTTGAAATGAGAGTTGACACTCTCTTTCTAATGTCTCCCTCTACGGTCTGGAGCATCCTATGTAAGTCATTATACGAGCTACAAATGCTTTAAATGTTGAAATTCCTTATGATTTGGGAGATGACTGGTGCAATCACACGCGTATAACGCAAGCGCACGTATCGTTCAAGTAGTATAAAAGTATCGATCCCACGAGGACTTAAAACCTTTTGTTATCAATTTATGAAGTTAAATGTTTACAAGTATCTAATGGATTGATTGTTTGATTGGGTGGTGACTGATGAGCGGAAAATATATAAATATTTACCGCCCCTTTTACTTAATATTTTGTTTAGTTTCTCGGGTTTGATGAACGTTTTGATGTGTTTTAGTTTATTTTACAGAATAAATAATATTGGGACTCAATGAAATCATTTTAGGCCGAAATGTGGGTCAAATAAGGGCAAAAAATTGGACTTGACATATTAATTTTGGAGATTGGAAACTTGAAAGGGCGTTCTAACGAAGTGCAGTTTCGGAAATTTTAGTTTTGCGCAACTGTGGTATTTTGGGCATAACATTTTACTCCGATATCAGATTTAGCTGATTCAAGTTCCCGATTATAGAAGACCCAAAGATATACAACCTTTAAGAACAAAACAATTTTGAATTCTGAATATTTAATGACTGAAATTTATGAAACATCCGGTAGTGTGTTATTTGTATTTATTAAAGTCATTTTCAAAGCAAAAAAATAAATAAATAATAAAAATAGTCAAACTCCCAGCAAACATGACAGCAATTAATAATGGATTTGGTGGAGCAATTAATAATGGATTTGGTGGAGCATTTAATAATGGATTTGGTGGAGGCAAAATTTTGCCTATAAATACCAAGCCATTTCATTTGTAAATTCATACTTTCTTCTTTGAAATTCCTTAAGAATAACTAAGAAGATTGTATCTTGCTTGTTTATTTACAGCTTTCAGTAATTAATTTCCACTTTCGCAGTTTCTTTTCTTTAATTTTAAGTCTTTACTTTTTGTAATTTACTTTTACGCAATGAGAAGGTAACTCCCCCTTGCTGGGGTAAAAGGTAAAGCTTTTATTATTGATATTTAGATTAATCTCCCTTAATTATAATATAATAACCTGACTTAATGAGGATACCACCATATTGGTCGTTGGTAATTAATTATAAATTGGTTTTAACCTGACTAAGCATGGATACTGCCTGGTTGGTCGGTTGGTAATTAATTATTAATTAGACTTCATCAGGATACCGCCTATATGGCTATTGGTAATTATCACGCAAAGTTAATATATTATATTAAGGGAGATATCTAAAATAATAGTAAAAAAAGTGGATCCTCTAACCCCCATTATTTTCTTTCATTGTACTTTTACTTTATTTACTTTCAGCAATTTACTTTTCAGCAATTTACTTTTCAGGCAATTTATTTTCGGCAATTTACTTTTCAGCAATTTACTTTATGTCTTTTATTTTATTTAAGTTTTTACCAGCCCTAGTTATGTGTCATAACTAAATTAGTTATCTAGGGTTGTGATGAAGTCCAATAATACCAGTTTATAAGTGGTTAAATTACGGTTTGGGTAATATAAAGGTTTATTTATTGAGCCTCAGTCTTAATACATCTTGTTAACTGGCCATTAATAAGATTGATTCGGTAAACTTAAAATGAACTTGAAAAAGGGATTTTAGGTTTAATACTTTAGACTTAATAGCCCAAGATCTTCCTTGAGGATAGATAACCATTTAATAGATTTCCTTACAGGATAGGAATATACCTGTCGGGCGGGGGTAGCCATAATTGGAACTTTATGTTAATAAATTTAGATAACTTAATTGACATAGGAATATGATTAATCAGGTTACACTGGGTATTTGTATCTGACAATCGGATTACACTTTTACATAATTTCGTGTTCCAGGTTAATAAATCGATTATTACACAACCGTAAGATAACATTCATCTTTAAAAATGATATTTGAACGATTCACAACCCTGGATAGTTTTATAAAATTGAATTTTCCTAAATCTACTTTCAAGCAATTTCATTTACTTGTTTTTATGTTTAAAGTCACAATCCAATCAAATAACCAATCCATTAGATACTCGTAAGAATTTGACTTCATAAATTAATAACAAAAGGTTTTAAGTCCTCGTGGGATCGATACTTTTATACTACTTGACCGATACGTGCGCTTCTGTTATACGTGTGTGATTACACTGGTTAAGTTTTTGGCACCGTTGCCGGGGACTTATTTATCTTTCACTATTAGTTTTGAGGTTAGATACTGTTGGATAATATGACCCGTAGCGTCACTATTTGCACAGAACATTGTATTGCTGTAGCAAAATTAACTATGTAACAAGGAAATTGCACTATCATCATTTGTGATTAGATCACCTTAGATATATAAATGAAGAGAGGTCCCTATGATTAGTTCCTGGATTGAGATGATATGAGACAGTATCAGTCCACGAAGGATTAATCATTAAATATCCCTAGCCGTAGTATTATCGAGACTGGACATCGATAATGCGGAATAGGCTAGTATTGCACTTGTGCGCGTTGTGAGGGCACAACGGCATAGTTCTCATATATATAAGTATTGGATACTTCTGCAAGTGCGATAAGAGGTCGTGTTTCACCGATGGTACGGGAAACAGCTTCGCTCTGGATAGACCCTTCGGAATCCCATTGGTATTATGAAATGTGTCTATGGGAGGCCGAAATCAAGGTAGGTGTATATAGTCTTAACCTGAGACTTACATCGCTAATGCTTACGACAATCGATATACTTTAGTTGAGGTCGTCTAGGACTCTAACCGTTTCTGTGTACGCCAATGCCGGGTATATTGAGAATCGTAGTGTATTGGATGTGATGTCAAGACGGAAGTATCACTCCAGTCATAGTGGAGATGATGTCACGCAGGATACGGTATTAGTGCTCTTAAGAGATGCGCATCCAATCGTGATATTATGACCAGGTCATGAATATCCGATTATAGAGACTAGTTACCAGACATCCGATATGTGTTTCGGACGGGGCAGACACTTATCCAGCCCCAGCCCTAGCACGTGACTATCTGATACTGGGCCGATATGCACAATACATTAGTATACTACGCTTGATACAGATCTTAATATTCTTAAATGGATATGTCCGGAGAATTGGGTAGACTTGGTGCTTTGCTAGGAGTCGACCTTGTCTCGTAAATCGGTAGAACGTAGTACTTGTACGTACGTGATTCGGATACTCCGACGACCGTATTTACTGCCAGATTATCCGGAGATCTCATGGGTCGCTTCCCGATAATCCACCGATGACGCACAACTCGCACTCTTGAATAATCTGGGATTATACAGAAGAGAGAGAAAATTAATCTAGGATTAATAACGGAGATATTTTATCCGGGATAAAATGTCGTCTAAAGAGAGAGAACGATAATTCGGAATTAATCGATGTATTAATATATTCGATATATTAGACGAAATTAGATTTCGACGCGGAATTAAAATTAGATTTTAATTCGGGCAAACGAGTTAATTTAGAATTAATTCGTTAGCGACGTAAATAATAATTTCGGTAGCCGCAATTATTCGATTGAATTAACGTCGCGACGTAAGCTCGGTATTTCGGAAATATCGAACCCGAACGCGTGAGTGCACGTGGGCCCACTTTCATTTGGAAACGTGTGGGGCCCACATGACACATGTCATTCTAATGCATTGCATGTAGATTGTGTACATTGCACTCAATGTCATTGCATGGAGTTTGAGTGTTTGACACTCTAAGCCATTGCATGCTTTGTGTCATAATTTTATTATTAATTTAATAAATATTATGGCATAAATATAAATTGATTTTTGGTAAATCATTTTAAAATTAATACACAATTTTATCTCTCTCAAATTCTCTCTTCCTCTCACGGCAATGGTGGCCATTCTTCACTGGTTTTCAACCAGTTTGGGCGTGACTTTAGGGGAGCAAGAGTTGGGTTTTCATGGTGAAAACCGCAAGTGCTAGCACACTACGAGTCTTGCGAAGGTGGTAGGGAGGTTCGACCATGAGGCGGGACTCATCCGATGGAGTTTGGAGCTTCGTTTTGAGACCCGAAACTGCCAAGACAGTGAGCATGGACTGGTTGCAGTGGCGTGAGCAAGGCAGTACGTTTTTGGCCTTGATTCGTCTTCAAATCGACATAACCGATCAATGTAAGTATTCCGCTATCTTCATTGGTGTATTCACGCATGTTTTCATGTCTTGATTTGATCTTGGGACCTTAGAATAAACCAACAGATACATTTACTTGTATCTAATTTTCTTTTTACTTATTGTTTCTATTTTCACTTGTTTCAGGTTCTCAGACACTACATGAGACGAACCAGAAGCTTTGAACTCCGACCCCTTGACCCAGAGATTGAAAGAACCATCAGACAGTTGAGAAGGGAAATGCGACAAGGCCTAGAAGCAATCGTTAACATGGAACCTGAACCTTAGAAGTTGCACCACCAATTCCCATTCGAGACAGAACCATTCTAGTGGTGGACGGCCTCATTTCCTGTATTGTACTTCCTCCCTTACCAGCAAATGTGTGTGACATCAAAACATGCATTCAGATGATTCTGCAGTGGTACAGTTTGGGGGGACTGTAATTGAAGATCCTAATGCCCACATCAGCAACTTCCTGGAAGTTTGCGCACTTTCATTACAACAGAGCATCAGAAGAAGCAATGAGACTGTGAGTTTTTCCATTTTCCTTGAAAGACAGAGCAAAATCTTGGCTACATTCACTACTAGCAGGTTCCATCACAACTTGGAACACTCCAGCCACCAAATTCCTTACAAAGTACTTTCCACCCCAGAATATCAAAACTGAGAAAGGACATCACATCCTTTGTACAACTTGACTCGAAAAATCTCTACGAAGCTTGGGAAAGGTACAAAGATTTGCTCCGGAAATGTCTTCACCATGAGATTCCAAAATGGCTTCAAGTCCAGACTTTCTATAATGGACTTTCTAGATTCATGAGAACCACAATTGATGCTGCTGCTGGAGGAGCTTTGATGGAAAAATGAGAAGATCAAGCCTAGGATGTAATCGAATAAATGGCTAACAAAAATTCATTGTGGCCAACAAAAAGAAGCATGATTCAACGAATTGCAGGAATTTATGAAGTTGGAGCCAACTCAGAAGTGAATAATAAGTTGGAGCAAATGTGCAAAAGCCTGGAAACACTTAGTACGCAAGTTGTAAACATCGCCAGAGCCACAAGTTCACCATATGGAGGAGCACCAGAGCCAAACCAATATGAAGAAATGGTGAACTATGTCAACAATATCAACAGACATGGGAACAATCCATATTCCAACACCTATAATCCAGGGTGGAGGAATCATTCCAATTTTTCATGGAGCAACAATTCAGGGCAAAAGAATAATTCACCATCTGGATTTCAACAACAAAATAAAAGCCAGAAGTTTGAAAAAGAACTAGAAATGAAAGAATGGTTTGTAGAGATGTTCAAAAAGCAACAAGCAGCACATGATGTTATTTTTCAAAGCCAATCTGCTTCCATCCAAGCACTGGAAAATCAAATTGGACAACTGGCCAATGCTCAGAGTTACAGACCGCTAGGGAACCTTCCTAGCAACACAGAACCAAATCCAAGGAACCGATGAAATGAGCAATGCCAAGCCATTACTTTGAAAAGCGGTACTGAAATCAATAAAGATGTTGGAATCAAGGCAACAATTGAAGAGGTTCCTAAAGATGCAGTTCCACAGATGGAGGAAAAAGAAGCAAAGGAAAAAGATCAAGAAAAATTCACTCCACCTCCACCTTTTCCACAGGGTCTCCAGAAAAACAAACTAGACAAGTAGTTTGTTCGATTCTTGGAGGTGTTCAAAAAGTTGCACATCAACATTCCATTCGCATAAGCGTTGGAAGAAATGCCCAGCTATGTCAAATTCATGAAAGATATTCTTTCACGAAAGCAGAGATTGGGAGATTACGTGACAGTAGCATTGACAGAAGAATGCAGTGCAATCATTCAGAGGAAACTTCCTCCGAAGTTGAAAGATCCTGGTAGTTTCACTGTCCCATGCACCACTCGAGAACATTATATCAGTAAGGCTTTATGTGATTTAGGTGCAAGTGTTAATTTAATGCCTTTTTCTATTTACAGGAAAATACAAATTGGAGAAGCAATGCCTACCTCAGTCTCTCTACAACTTGCTGATCGAACGTTCGTATTTCCGAGAGGTGTTGTTGAAGATGTGCTGGTCAAAGTCGACAAACTCATTCTCCCAGTAGATTTCATTATCCTTGACATGGAAGAAGACAAAGATGTTCCTATCATCATTGGGAGACCATTCTTGGCTACAGATGGAACTGTGATTGATGTGCAAAAAGTAGAACTAACTATGAAAGTGCAGGACCAAGAAGTTACCTTTAATGTTTTCAAAGCCATGAAATTCCCGAGTGATGAAAATGATGAAGAATGTTTCAGAATTGATGTTGTTGATAGTATCATTCAGGATACTGATACAATTCCCATGGATAAACTTAAATCTTGCATCACGAACATGAATGACAGCGAGCTAGATGCTGAAATTCTGGAATGTATCAACAATCTTGACAAGCCATTCTGATTCAAATCGACACCACCAGTGGAAAGTCTGGAACTTCCGAAGAAAGATCGAATCAAGCCCTCAATTGAAGAACCACCACAGCTGGAGCTGAAGCTATTGCCGAGTCATCTCAGGTATGTATTTCTTGGAAACTCTTCTGAATTATCTGTTATTATTTCTTCTTCGCTAACATTGGAGCAGGAAGAAAAGTTACTGAGAGTGTTACCAGAACACAAGAGAGCCATTGGCTGGACTATAGCAGATATTTGAGGCATTAGTCCATCATTTTGCATGCATAAGATTCTGATGCACGATGAGTACAAACCCACAGTGGAGCATCAATGGAGACTCAATCCAATCATGAAGGAGGTCGTGAAGAAATAAATCATCAAATGGTTGGATGCTGGCATCATTTACCTCATGTAAGACAGCATTTGGGTGAGTCCTATGTAGTGTGTACCAAAGAAATGAGGAATTATTGTTGTCACAAATGAAAAGAACGAGCTGATTCCAACAAGAACAATTACTGGATGAAGAGTATGCATGGACTACCGGAAACTGAACAAAGCAACGATGAAAGACCATTTTTCGTTGTCATTCATTGATCAGATGCTAGAAAACCACCTTTACATGTCTGTATGGTACTTTTTCTTTCTGCAGAATGCCATTTGGACTATGTAATGCTCCTGCCACATTCCAACGTTGCATGATGGCCATCTTCTCAGACATGCTAGAACAGAATATGGAGGTTTTTATGGATGACTTCTCTGTCTTTGGAGATTTTTTCGATTACTGCTTGCAAAATTTGGAACATGTGTTACAAAAATGCGAAGATACCAATCTGGTACTCAACTGGGAAAAATGCCATTTCATGGTACATTGTGAATTCTCTATAATACTGACTAAAATGAATCTTTATATGCTCAGTTGACAGGTATTATCAGCATACATGGTAACATACAGACATGAGCTGTAATTGAAAAGTTTGTATTATTCAGTGCTCTAGTTTAATTGGAGTTAGCATCTATAAAAAGCGATGAAGTAAAAAAAAACGTCTGAGATCCGAGTTATTAAGTCTATAAGGGTGTTTTAACACCTACTTCCCTAAAACCAACTGGTTTGGGAGTCACTGGTCCAAAGCTCGCTACATGGATCAAAGATGTTGCAAAAATATATATATATATATATATCTGAAGTCTGAGTAATTAAGTCCGTAGGGGTATCTTAACACCTAGTGTCCTAAAACCAACTGGTTTGGGAGTGACTGTCCAAAAGCTAGCTACATAGATAAAAGATATTGTATATAAATAAAAAAAAAATCAAAAATAAAAAAATCAGAAAAATCCAAAAAAATAAAATAAAATTTATTCCATTGCTTAAGAAAGGTGTGAATTCTGATAAAACTTTAGGACAAAAATATTACTCTCTTCTCAACTACACTCATGACTATTGTGGGCAAAATAAGTTGATTAATATTTTGTTGACTGTGTATATAGAGAATAGTAAAAATAATTGGAAAATTTACTTATTCGGTAATTTAAAAAGAAACAAAACAACTATTGACTTGGATTAGAAGTTTCATCTGTTTAGTCACTAACTTATTTATTCTTTTTTCTCTTGTCTTTTTGCTTTTGTGTGCAATAGTTTTATTATCTTTTTACTTTTGTAAAACATTTGTGGGTATCGTTGCTGTAAGCCCTCACGAGACTACAACTCGTCCACTAGGGACACATATGGGTTTAATGGCATGTTGCATATGCTAAATGCAACCGTGATCCCTACCAAAGTGGCTTAGTTTAATTTTAATTATTTCTTGTATTCTATGGTTTTGCTCGAGGACTAGCAAAATGTTAGGTTTGGGGGTATGATGAGCGGAAAATATATCAATATTTACCGCCCCTTTTACTTAATATTTTTTTTAGTTTCTCGGGTTTGATGAACGTTTTGATGTGTTTTAGTTTATTTTGCAGATAAAATAATATTGCGACTCAATGAAATCTTTTAGGATGAAATGTGGGTCAAATAAGGGTAAAAAATTGGACTTGACATATTAATTTTGGACATTGAAAACTTGAAAGGGCGTTCTAACAAAGTGCAGTTTCGGGAATTCCAATTTTGCGCAACTAGCATATTTTAGGCATAACCTTTTACTCCGATATTGGATTGAGCTAATTCAATTTTCAGATTAAAGAAGAAGCAAAGATCTACAAATTTCAAGAACAAAATATTTTCGAATTCTGAAGATTTCATGACCGAAATTTATGAATCATCCGTAAGTGTGTTATTTGTAATTATTAAAGTCATTTTCAAAGCAAAAAAAAATAAAAAAAAATAAATAATAAAAATAGTCAAGCTCCCACCAAACATGATAGCAATTAATAATGGATTTGGTGGAGCATTTAATAATGGATTTGGTGGAGGCAAAATGTTACCTATAAATACCAAGCCATTTCATTTGTAAATTCATATTTTCTTCTTTCAAATTCCTTAAGAATAACTAAGAAGATTGTATCTTGCTTGTTTATTTACAGCTTTCAGTAATTAATTTCCACTTTCGCACTTTCTTTTCTTTACTTTTAAGTCTTTACTTTCTGAAATTTACTTTTACGCAAAGAGGAGGTAACTCCCCTTTGCCGTGGTAAGGGTAAAGCTTTTATTATTGCTATTTAGATTAATATCCCTTAATTATAATATAATAAACCTGACTTAATGAGGATACCGCCATATTGGTCGGTTGGTAATTATTACAAATTGGTTTTAACCTGACTAAGCATTGATACCGCCTGGTTGGTCGGTTGGTAATTAATTATTAATTTGACTTAATCAGGATACCGCCTATATGGCTGGTTGGTAATTATCACGCTAAGTTAATATATTATATTAAGGGAGATATCTAAAACAGTAGTAATAAAAGTGGACCCTCTAACCCCCAATATTTTCTTTTATTGTACTTATACTTTATTTACTTTCAGCAATTTACTTTCAGCAATTTACTTTCAGCAATTTACTTTCAGCAATTTACTTTTCAGTATTTAATTTCCAGCAATTTACTTTATGTCTTTTATTTTATTTATGTTTTTACCAGCCCTAGTTATATGTCGTATCTAAGTTAGTTATCTGGGGTTGTGATGAAGTCCAATATTACCGGTTTTAAGGGGTTAAATTACTATTTGGGTAATATAAGGGTTTATTTATTGAGCCTTAGTCTTAATAGATCTTGTTAACTGGCCATTAATAAAATTGATTCGGTAAACTTAAAATGAACATGGAAAAGGGATTTTAGGTTTAAGACCTTAGACTTAATAGCCCACGATCTTCCTTGAGGATAGATAACCCTTTAATAGATTTCCTTACAGGATAGTAATATAATGTCGGGCGGGGGCAGCCATAATTAGAACTTAATCTTAATAAATTCAGATAACATAATTGACATAAGAATATGATTAATCGTGTTACTCTGAGTATTTGTATCTGACCATCGGAAGAGGCTTTTACCTAATTTCGTGTTCCATGTTAATAAATCGTTATATTACACAACCGTAAGATAACTTTCATCTTTAAAAATGATATTAGAAAGATTCACAACCCTGGATAGTTTTATAAAATTGAATTTTCCTAAATCTACTTTCAAGCAATTTCATTTACTTGTTTTAAGTTTAAAGTCACAATCCAAACAAATAACCAATACATTAGATACTCATAAAAATTTGACTTATAAATTAATAACAAAAGGTTTTAAGTCCTCGTGGGATCGATACTTTTATACTACTTGAACGATACGTGTGCTTGCGTTATACGTGTGTGATTACGTCGGTCAACCTAAATGAGACATTGTCCCCAATGTCTTAAACACTAGAAGATGAGTTTAGAAGATAGTACATGGTTACCTGAAATTCTACATCTAAAATGAAAATTAAAGGTTAAGATCTAGATTTATCCGACGCTTTTTATCATAATCATTGTCGTACTAGTTTATCTTGGAAATGATAGGGTCAATTTGTGGTTTAAAGGCTAAGATTTGGTCAATTAAATCCTCGGTAGTTCTGGCAGTGAAGAGTAGTTCTTTTAAAGGTTTTGACACGAACCCATTTCTCCGGGCATCATCAAGAATTAGACAAAGAAAATCATAAAATCCATCTACGTTGAACAATCCAATTGGTTTCTGGTGTATGTTCAAGTTCGCCCAAGATAGTACTGTAAAAATTTCCTCTATTGTACCCAAGCCACCTGGTAAAGCAATAAAAGCATCAGCACGGTTAATCATTTCTACCAGTCGTTCAGACATACCTGGCACAATTAGTTCCTCTCCGTTTGATGATCCTATCAGATTCGCCTCCGCCAAAGGTTTTGGGATGATTCCCAAGACTTGACTGCCTCTTTCCTGTACAGCCTTTGAAACGTTCCACATTAGTCCAAGATTACCACCGCCTTATACTAAGTGCATATTCCGTTCAGCTTTGACTCGACCCAATTTTTGTGATGCCGCTAAGTATTGTGGCTTAGTACCAACACTAGTACCACAAAAGACACAGATATTTACAACTCATATTCTTGAAGTGGCTTCCATTTTTATCTGGATGCCTTCAAAAGTGCAATGATGAGTTGAATTTATAACACCTGAAAAGGGTTAGTAATAATAACACTAGTATCTTCCAAAGGATTATTATTAGCAAAACAATAAAAAAAAATTCGTGAAATGTCAAAAAGTCTGGATCCTGTCGGAGAAAATAAAACAAAACAAATCACAATTATTAGGAAAAGACAAAGAGATATAATATTTACAAGAAAGTAACAGCTTGATTGACGTCTATCCGTCAGGGACAAGCTTCCCATCCAATTTTCTTATAAATTGGCAAACAGGGTCTTTTTGAGTCAGATTCCTGAGACTATACTGTTGTCTTTCTTTTCAAAATTGTGTATATAACAAGCGAATTTCATGATACACATTTTCGCTGGGATGCATCTCAAGAGTCTTAGATATGTCATCCAAAGACTCCTTACTCAAGCCATCCCTAATGAAATTAATCTTATCTTCACGGTTATCAGACACCATTCCTAAAGAACGACAACGAGTATTACAAAACAAACGAGCACATTTATAGCATACACCCATTCTTTTAGCTCTTCTCTTTTTAGCATAGGTGCTTATTCCTAAACCAGACAAATGTGAAATAAAAGAGTCAGAAGACTCACCTGCCAATCGGACCCGTGCTTTAATAATCCAACAGATGTTAGTAGGAATACCTTTGATCATCAGTAGTCTCATTTGTTCCAAGCGAGCTTTGTAGACTTTCATCAGAGAGTTTTGAGGGCGAGAAGGAAATTTCTTGTGAAGACTTGAGAGAACTTCTTCCATCTTGAAATGACTTAACCTGTAAAAAGTAAACACATAAAAATCAAACACACCAAATCTGAATATATATACAAATTGCATGGGTTGCCTCCCTGCTAGCACTAAGTTTAAAGTCGTCAGCTAGACATGACTACCCGAATGTTAGGCTGGATCTGAAAGTGTGACACTTTTTTTTTGTCGCTCAATTGATTCTCCCCAGTAGTGCTTGACACGCTTGGTTTTAACCTTGAATATTTTGTTGGAGTTGGGATCATGTATCTCAACGGCTCTATCTGGTAAAACCTTGGTGATTAAGAATGGACCTTACCACCATGATTTCGGCTTCCAGGGAAGAGTTTCAACCTTAATTTGTTTAACATTACTTGTTGCCCCGGTTCAATTGTATGCGCACTAACTTCTCATAATGTTTCTTTTTGCCCTTTTCTTTGTACAGTTTGGCATTCTCGAAGGGCTGTATGTGGAATTCCTCTAATTCGTTGAGCTGGTGGAACTGTTTCTCTTCTGTTGTTTGTAGTGCAAGAATTAGCTTCTTCAGTGTGCATTACGCTTTATCTTCAGGCTCCACAGGCAATTGACACACTTTAAGTTTGTCAGCAGAACTTTGAATTGCATTGGAGGTCTAGATGGTACTATTTATCACATCAAGTCTGAAACATTCCTCATTCTCATCATTCGGGAAATTCATGGCTTTAAAAACATTGAATGTTACTTCTTGGTCATGTACCCTCATGGTTAGTTCTCATTTTTGTACATTAAAAATGGGTCAACCTGTAGCCAATAATGATCTCCCGATCATGATCGGCACGTCTTCGTCTTCCACCATATCAAGGAAAATAAAATCTGCTGGGAAAATGAATTTGTCAACTTTGACCAGCACATCTTCAAATACACCTCTCGAAAATACGAGCGTTCTATCAGCAAGTTGTAGAGAGACTGAGGTGGGCATTGTTTCTCCAATCTGCAGTTTCCTGTAAATAGAAAAAGGCATCAAGTTAACACTTACACCTAAAATGCACAAAGCCTTACCGAAGTCATGTTCTCCTATGGTGCAAGGAATAGTGAAACTGCCAGGATCTTTCAACTTTAGGGGGAGCTCCTCTGAATGATGGCGCTGCATTCTTCTGATAATGCTATTGTCTCGTAATCTCCCAATCTCTATTTTCGTGAAAGAATGTCTTTCATGAATTTGACATAGCTAGGTATTTGTTCCAACGCTTCTGCAAATGGAATATTGATATGTAGCTTTTTGAAGATCTCCAGGAATCGAGAAAATTGCTTGTCTAGTTTATTCTTCTGGAGACGCTGTGGAAAAGATGGAGGTATAGTGATTCTTCTTGATCTTTTTCCTTTGCTTCTTTTTCCTCCATCTGCGGAACTGCTTCACTGCTTACTTTTGGAACTTCCTCAACAGTTGCCTTGACTCCAACATTTTTATAAATTTCAGTACCACTTTTTAATATGATGGCATGACATTGCTCATTCCCCATGTTCCTCAGATTTGTTCCAGTGTTGTTATGAAAGGTTACCTGGCGATCTGTAACTCTGAGCATTGGCCAGTTGTCCAATTTGATTCTCCAGTGCTTTAATAGAAGCATATTGACTTTGAATTAATGATGCTTGGGATTGAAACAAAGCATCATACCCAGCTGTTTGAGAGTCGTGTTTTGCTTCTATATTTTTCAAGTGGGTCAGCACTTCTGTTATTCCTGTTTCTTTGTCATACTCCTGGCCTTTCTTTTGTTGTTGGAATTCGGGTGGTGGATTGTTCATTTTCCCTGAATTATTGTTCCATGCGAAATTGTGATGATTCCTCCACCTTGGGTTGTAGGTGTTGGAATATAGATTGTTCCCATGTCTGTTGAAATTGTTGACATAATTCACCGCCTTTTTATGTTGGTTTGGCTCTGGTTCTGGTGCTCCTCCATATGGTGAACTTGTGGATCCAGAAATAACCTTCATATTAAGAGTTTCTAGATTTTTGCAAATCATATCCAGCATGGAATTCAGTGCTGTGTTGGCTCCAACTTCATAAATTCCAGCAATTTGTTGGATCAATCTCCTTCTGTTGACCACAAGGAATTGTTATTGCCCATTTCTTCAATTAGGTCACAGGCTTGATCTTCTCCTTTTTCCATTAGCGCTCCTCCAGCAGCAGCATCAATTGTGGTTGTCATTATTCCAGAAAGTCCATTATAAAAGGTTTGGACTTGTAGCCATTTTGCATTCTCATGGTGAGGATATTTCCTCAGTAAATCTTTGAATCTTTCCCAAGCTTCGAAGAGGGATTCTGAATCTTGTTGAAGGATGTGATATCATTCCTTAATTTTGCAGTTCTGGCTGGTGGAAAGTACTTTGCAAGGAATTTGGTGGCTAGAGTTTTCCAAGTTGTGATGGAACCTACTGGTAATGAATGTAGCCAAGCCTTAGCTCTGTCTTTCAAGGAGTATGGAAAAACCCACAGTCTCATTGCTTCTTCAGCCGCTCGGTTGTAATTGAAAGTGCCGCAAACTTCCAGAAAGTTGCTAATATGGGCATTATGATCTTTAGTTGCATTCCCCCCAAACTGAATTGACTGTTGTATCATTTGAATGCAAGTTTTGATGTCTCATGCATTTGCTGGTAAATGAGGAAGTACAATACAAGAAATAAGGTTGTCAACCACCGGAATGGTTCTGTCTCAAATGGGAATTGTCGGTGCAATGTGCAAAGGTTCAGGTTCCATGTTGATGATTGCTTCTTGCCTTCTCGCCTTTTTCTTATTAACTGTCTAATGGTTCTTTTAATCTCTGGGTCAACCGGTTGGATTTCAAAGCTTCCGGTTCATCTCATGTAGTTTCGGACAACCTGAACCACAAGAAAACAGAGATAATAAGCAAAACAAAAATTAGATACAAGTAAATGTATCTAACCTCAAAACTAATAGTGAAAGATAAATAAGTCCTCGGCAACGGTGCCAAAAACTTGACTGGCATAATCACACACGTATAACGCAAGCGCACGTATCGTTCAAGTAGTATAAAAGTATCGATCCCACAAGGACTTAAAACCTTTTGTTATTAATTTATGAAGTCAAATTTTTATGAGTATCTAATGGATTGATTATTTGATTTGATGGTGACTTTAAACTTAAAACAAGTAAATGAAATTGCTTGAAAGTAGATTTAGGAAAATTTTATAAAACTATACAGGTTGTGAATCTTTCCAATATCATTTTTAAAGATGAATTGGTTATCTTACGGTTGTGTAATATATCGATTTATTAACCTGGAACAAGAAATTATGTAAAAGCCTCTTCCAATGGTCAGATAAAAATACCCAGTGTAACCCGATTAATAATTCATATGTCAATTAAGTTATCTGAATTCATTAAGATTAAGTTCCAATTATGGCTACCTCCGCCCGACAGGTATATTCCTATCTTGTAAGGAAATCTATTAAAGGGTTATCTATCCTCAAGGAATATCTTGGGCTATCAAGTCTAAGGTCTTAAACCTAAAATCCATTTTCCAAGTTAATTTTAAGTTTACCAAATAAATCTTATTAATGGCCAGTTAACAAGATGCATTAAGACTAAGGCTCAATAAATAAACATTTATATTACCCAAACCGTAATTTAACCCCTTTTAAACCGGTGATATTGGACTTCATCACAACCCCAAATAACTAACTTACTTACGATACATAACTAGGGCTGGTAAAAACTTAAATAAAATAAAAGACATAAAGTAAATTGCTGAAAATTAAATACTGAAAAGTAAATAAAGTAAAAGTACAATAAAAGAAAATGTTGGGGTTAGATAATCCATTTTTATTACTACTATTTTAGATATCTCCCTTAATATAATATATTAACTTTACGTGATAATTACCAACCAGCATATAGGCGGTATCCAGATTAAGTCAAATTAATAATTAATTACCAACCGACCAACCAGGCGGTATCCATGCTTAGTCAGGTTAAAACTAATTTATAATTAATTACCAACTGACCAATATGGTGGTATCCTCTTTAAGTCAGGTTTTAAATAGTTATTATATTATAATTAAGGGAGATTAATCTAAATTGCAATAATAAAAGTTTTACCTTTTACCCCAGCAAGGGGGAGTTACCTCCCCATTGCGTAAAAGTAAATTGCGGAAAGTAAAGACTGAAAAGTAAAGAAAACAAAGTGCGAAAGTGAAATTAATTACTGAAAGCTGTAAATAAACAATAAGATACAATCTTTTTCGTTATTCTTAATAAACAAACAAGTTTTTGGCGCCGTTGCCGGGGATTACTAGTGAAAGATAAATAAGTCCCCGGCAACGGCGCCAAAAACTTGACCAGCGTAATAACACACGTATAACGCAAGCGCACGTATCATTCAAGTAGTATAAAAGTATCGATCCCACGAGGACTTAATACCTAAGCTATTAATTTATGAAGTTAAATGTTTACAAGTATCTAATGGATTGATTGTTTGATTTGAAAATGAATTTAAATTTAAAACAAGTAAATAAAATTGCACAAAAGTTGATTTAGGAAAATTCAATTTTTAAACTATCCAGGGTGGTGAATCCTTCTGATATCATTTTTAAAGATGCAGTGGTTATCTTACGGTTGTGTAATCTATTGGTTTATTAACCTGGGACGTGAAATTATATAAAAGCCTCTTCCGATGGTCAGATACAAACATCCAGTGTAACCCAATTAATCATATTCCTATGTCTATTAAGTTATCTGAATATATTAAGATTATGTTCCAATTATGGCTATTCCCGCCCGACATGTATATTCCTATCCTGTAAGGAAATCTATTAAAGGGTTATCTATCCTTAAGGAAGATCGTGGGCTATTAAGTCTAAGGTCTTAAGCCTAAAATCTTTTTTCCAAGTTCATTTTAAGTTTACCGAATCAATCTTATTAATGGCCAGTTAACAAGATGCATTAAGACTAAGGCTCAATAATAAACCTTTATATTACCCAAACCGTAATTTAACCCCTTATAAACCGGTGATATTGAACTTTGTCACAACCCCAGATAACTGACTTAGTTACGACACATATTTACGGGTAGCAAAAACTTAAAGAAAATAAAATACATAAAGTAAATTGCTGGAAATTAAATACTGAAAAGTAAATGACGGAAAGTAAAATGCTGAAAATTAAATACTGAAAATTAAATGCTGAAAAGTAAATGCTGAAAGTAAATTGCTAAAAAGTAAATGCTGAAAGTAAATTGCTGAAAAGTAAATAAAGTAAAAGTACAATAAAATAAAATGCTGAGGTAAAAGGATCCACTTTTATTACTTTTATTTTACATATCTCCCTTAATATAATATATTAACTTTGCATGATAATTACCAACCAGCCATATAGGCGGTATCCAGATTAATTCAAATTAATAATTAATTACCAACCGACCAATCAGACGGTATCCAGTTTAGTCAGGTTAAAACCAATTTCAATAATTACCAACCGACCAATCACGCGGTATCCTCATTAAGTCAGGTTTTAACTAGTTTATATATTATATTTCAGGGAGATTAATATAAATATTAGTAATACAAGTTTTACCTTTTACCCCCGCAAGGGGGAATTACCTTTTCATTACTGAAAATTAAATTGCTGAAAAGTAAAGAAAGGAAAGTATTGTGCGTAAAAGTAAATTGCAGAAAGTAAACACTAAAAAATAAAGAAAAAAAAGTGTGAAAGCTAAAATTAAATACTGAAAGCTGTAAATAAACAAACAAAATACAATCTTCAGAGAATTCTTAAGGAATTAGATAGAAGAAAGTATGAATTTACAAATGAAATGGCTTGGTATTTATAGGCAAAATTTTGCCTCCACCAAATCCATTATTAATTGCTCCACCAAATCCATTATTAATTGCACCACTAATTACTCCACCAAATCCTCCACTAATTGCTATCATGTTTGGTGGAAGTTTGACTATTTTTATTTATTTAATTTTTTTTTTTTTGCTTTGAAAATGACTTTAATAATTACGCATAACACACTTCCATTATTTTATCAATTTCGGTCATGAAATCTTCAGAATTCGAAATTATTTTGTTCTTCAAAGTTGTAGATATTTGGGTCTTCTTTAATCTAAAACTTGAATCAGCTCAAATCGATATCGGAGTAAAAGGTTATACCTAAAATACGATAATTGCGCAAAACTGGAATTTCTGAAACTGTACTTCGTTAGAACGCCCTTTCAAGTTTCCAATCTCCAAAATTAATATGTCAAATCCAATTTTTGCCCTTATTTGACCCACATTTGTCCTAAATGATTCCATTGAGTCCCAATATTATTTTATCTGTAAAATAAACTAAAACACATCAAAACGTTCACCAAACACGAGAAACTAAACATAATATTAAGTAAAAGGGGTGGTAAATATTGATATATTTTCCGCTCATCACACCCCCAAACCTAACATTTTGCTAGTCCTCGAGCAAAACAATAAAATAAAATACAAGAAACAATTAAAATTAAACTAAGCCACTTTGTGGGGATCACGGTTGCATTTAGCATATGCAACAAGCCTTTAAACCCCTAGGTGTCCCTAGTGAACGAGTTGTAGTCTCGTGAGGGCTTACAGCAAAGATACCCACAAACATTTGATAAAAGTAAAAAGATAGTAAAACTAATGCACACAAAAGCAAAAAGAAGTTAGTGACTAAACATGTGAAACTTCTTATCCAAGTTAATAATTGTTTTCTTTCTTTCTAGATTACTGAATAAGTGAATTCTCCGATTACCAACAAAATATTAAGCAACTTATTTTGCCCACAATAGTCACAAGTGCAGTTGAGAAGAGAGTAATATTTTTTCCTAAAGTTATATCAGAATTCACACATTTTTTAGAGCAATGAAATATTTTTTCTGATTTTTCTGATTTTTTTTCTTGATTTTTGAATTTTTTTTATATATACAATATCTTCCATCTATGTAGCGAACTTTGGGTCAGTAACTCCCAAACCAGTTGGCTTTAGGGCACTAGGTGTTAAGACACCCCTACGGACTTAATTACTCAAATTTCCGATATAAATGTGTGTGTATATATATATTTTTTTTTTTTTTGCAACATCTTCGATCCATGTAACGAGTGTTGGGCTAGTGACTCCCAAACCAGTTGGTTTTAGGGCACTAGGTGTTAAAACACCATTACAGACTTAATAACTCGGATCTAGGACGTTTTTTTTATCCCATCTCTTTTTTAGGTGCTTCCTCAATTTAAACTAGAGCACTGAATATTACAAACTTTTCAAATAAATCTCATGTCCGTATTTAACCATGCATAATGATAATATATGTCAACTGAGCATATGAATTTCCATTTTAGTTAGTTTTATGGAGAATTCACAAATTAAATAATTCAAAAAGAAATAAACAAAAATCTCTTTTTCCGAAATAGGTTAAGATACGTCTCAGGAGTGCAAACACCTTACACATCTATCTCACACTAATTTCACCCGATTAATCAAATTAAAAACATAAAAAAAACACAAATTTTTTTTATAATTTTTGAAAATTTTTCAAAATTTTTGGAATTTTTCGAAAATTTTGGACTGAAAATAAAAACAACATAAAAATAAGATACTAATCAACTATTCCCCACCCCCAAACCTAAATGAGACATTGTCCCCAATTTCTTAAAAAGAAGAAGAAGAGTTTAGAAGGTAGTACCTGGTTAGCTGAAATTATACATCTATAAGGGAAATTTAAAGGTTAAGATCCAGATTTATCCGACGCTTCTTACCACGATCATCATCGGACCATTTTATCTTGGAAAGTATAGGGTCAATTTGTGTTTCATAGGCTAAGATTTGATCAATTAAATCCGGGGCAGTTATGGCAGTGAAGAAGAGTTCTTTTAAAGGTTTTGACACGAACCCATTTCTCCGGGCATCATCAAGAAATAAACAAATAAAATCATAGAATCCATCAGCATTAAACAATCCAATCGGTTTCCGGTGTATGTTCAAGTTCACCCAAAATAATACTGTGAAAATCTTCTTCATTGTGCCCAAGCCACCTGGCAAAGTAAGAAAAGCATCAGCACGATTAATCATCTCTGCTAGTCGTTCAGACATACCTGGCACAATTAGTTCTTCTCTGTTTGATAGTCTTATCAGATTTGCCTCTGCCATGGGTTTTGGGATGATTCCCAAGACTTGACTACCTTCTTCCTGTACTACCTTTGAAAGGATCCCCATTAGTCCAAGATTTCCACCGCCATATACTAAGTGTATGTTCCTTTCAAATAAGACTCGACCCAATTCTTGTGCTATTGCTACGTATTGTGGCTTAGTACCGACACTAGTACCAGAAAACAGACAAATGTTTTCAACTCGTCTTCTTGAAGTGGCTTCCATTTTTATCTGGATGTCTTCAAAAGTGCAATGATGAGTTGAATTTATAACACCTGAAAAAGGGTGAGTAAAAATAATAGCACTAGTATCTGTCAGATGACAATTATTAGTTAAACAGTAAAATAAATCATGAAAGATCAAAAAGTTTGGATCATGTCGGAGAAAATAAAGGAAAACAACAAAACAAATCGCAATTATTGGGAAAAGACAAAGAGATATAATATTTACAAGAAAAGTAGCGGCTTGATTGACGTCTATGCATCAGGGACAAGGTTCCCATCCAATTTTCTTACAAATTAGCAAACAGGGTCTTTTTTTAGTCAGATTCCTGAGACTTAACTGTTGTCTTTCTTTTCGAAATTGTGTATATAACATGCGAATTTCATGATATACAAATCCACTGGGATACGTCTCAAGAGTTTTGGATATGTCATCCAAAGACTCCTTACTCAAGCCATCCCTAATGAAATCAATCTTATCTTCACGGTTATCAAACACCATTCCCAAAGAACGACAACGAGTATTACATGTCAAACAAGCACATTTATAACAAACACCCATTCTTTTAGCTCTTCTCTTTTTAGCATATGTGCTTCTACCTAAACCAGGCAGATGTAAAATAAAAGAGTCAGAAGACTCACCTGCCAATTGGACCCGTGCTTCAATAATCCAATGAATGTCATTAGGAATACCTTTGATCATTAGTAGTCTCATCTGTTCCAAGCGAGCTTTGTAGACTTTCATCAGAGAGTTCTGAGGGAGAGAATGAAATTGCTTGTGAAGATTTACGAGAACTTCTTCCATCCTGAAATGACTTTACCTGTAAAAAATAAAAACACAATAAATCTGAATATATAAACAAATTGGATGGGTTGCCTCCCTGCTAGCGCTAAGTTTAAAGTCATAAGCTAGACATGACTGCCCGAACGTTAGGCTGGATCTGAAAGTGTGACACTTTCTTTTTGTCGCTCAAATGATTCTCCCCAGTAGTGCTTGATACGCTTGTTTTTAACCTTGAATTTTTTTGGAGTTGGGATCATGTAACTCAATGGCTTTATCTGGTAAAACTTTAGTGATTAGGAATGGACCTGACCACCGCAATTTTAGCTTCTATGGGAAGAGTTTCAACCTTGATTTGTTGAACAGTACCTTCTGCCCTTGTTCCAGTTGTATGCGCACTAACTTCTCATCATGTTTCTTTCTGGCCTTTTATTTGTATAATTTGGCATTCCCAAAAGGCTTAATGTGAAATTCCTCCAATTCGTTGAGCTGGTAGAACTGTTTCTCTTTTGTTACTTGTAGTGCAAGAATTGGCTTATTCAGTGCGCAATAGGCTTTTTCTTCGGGCTCCACAGACAATTGACATTCTTTAAGTTTGTCAGTAGAACTTTGCATTGCATTGGAGGTCTGGATGGTACTATTTATCACATCAAGTCTGAAACATTCCTCCTTCTCGTCATTCGGGAAATTCATGGCTTTAAAACATTGAATGTTCCTTCTTGGTCCTGTACCCTGATGGTTAGTTCTCATTTTTGTACATCAATAATGGTTCGACATGTAGCCAAGAATGGTCTCCCGAGAATGATCGGCACGTCTTCATCTTCATTCATATCAAGGATAATAAAATCTGTTGGGAAAATGAATTTGTCAACTTTGCCCAGCACATGTTCAACTACACCTCTCGAAAATACGAGCGTTCTATCAGCAAGTTGTAGAGAGACTGAGATGGGCATTATTTCTCCAATCTGTAGTTTCCTGTAAATAGAAAAAGGCATCAAGTTAACACTTGCACCTAAATCGCACAAAGCCTTACCGAAGTCATGTTCTCCTATGGTGCAAGGAATAGTGTGTTGGTAAAAATCTAGGTCCCAAGATCAAAGAAGACATGAAAATCGTGCATGAATACACCAACGAAGATAGCGGAATACTTACATTGGTTGGTAGAGTCGATTTGAAGACCATTGAAGCCAAAATGCTCACTGTTTTGGCGCATGAACTGCAGCAGTCCACTGTCTTCTGTCTTCAGTATTTGAGCTGCGAAAATGAGTTCCTAGATTCGTCGGATGGATCCCGGCTCATGGTCGAACCTCCCTACCACCTTCGCAAGACTTGTAAGTGTGCTAGCACTTGATTTCTCACCATGAAAACCACTCTTGCTTCCCTATTGTTCACGACCAAACTGGTTCAAAAACTGAAGAACAGCCACTGTTTTGGCGTGAGAGAGATGAGAGAGTTAGAGAAAAATGTGTTTTTCTTCTTTTCATTTTTGTTTCAAAAACGTGAGAAGGAAAGAGAGAAGCAATGATGTATTCATTTAACAAAATTAATGAATTTTTTAGACAAAACTCTTCAAAAACCGTGAAAAGCATTTCCCTCCAAAAAATTCATCATCATCACACATTGAGAATAGAGACAATGTATCATCCCTTAAAGGTGACTAGATACATTCATCTATTCGTATCAAGTAATGAGATATCGCGATGTGATTTGCGGATCCTACTCGTTTTAAAATACGAATGTGTTCGCAAATACTTTCGGCCTCGGTTTCGCTAATTCCGAATTAACGCATTTCCGTCGCGACGAGAATTAATTAATTTCGCCTAGCGAAATTACTATTCAGATCGCTAACGAATTAATTCTAAATTAATTCGTTCGCCCGAATTAAAATCTAATTTTAATTCCGCGTCGAAATCTAATTTCGTTTAATATATCGAATATATTAATTTACCGATTAATTCCAAATTAATCGTTATCTCTCTTTAGACGATATTTTATCCTAGATAAAATATCTCTGTAATTAATCCTATATTAATTTTCTCTCTCTTCTATATAATCCCAGATTATTCAAGAGTGCAAGTTGTGCGTCATCGGTGGATTATCGGGAAGCGACCCATGAGATCTCCGGATACGTTGGTAGTAAATACGGTCGTCGGAGTATCCGAATCACGTACGTACCAAGTACTACGTTCTACCGATTTACGATTACGAGACAAGTCGACTCCTAGCAAAGCACCAAGTCTTCCCAATTCTCCGGACATATCCATTTAAGAATATCAAAGATCTGTATCAAGCGTAGTATACTAATGTATTGTATTGCGTATATCGATCCAGTATCGGACGATCACATGTTAGGCCTGGGGCTGGAAATGTGTCTGCCCCGTACGAAACATATATCGGACATCAAGCAACTAGTCTCTGTGAATCGGGCAATCCTGACCTAGTCATATTGTCCCGACGGTTGCAACCTTTTATAGAGCACTAGTTCTGTATCCTGCGCGATCATCAACTCCATATGTCTGAAGTGACACTTCCATCTTGACATCACACCCAGTACACTACGATTCCTGATAAACCCAGAAGAGGTGAACACAGAACCGTTTAGGTCCCCCAACCACCAAAACCAAAGTTTACCGATTGTCGCAAGTACTAGCGATGCAAGTCTCAGGTTAAGATCATATACACCTACCCTGATGCGGCCTCCCATAGACACGCAGACATACTACCAATGGGATTCCGCGGGGTCTATCCAGAGCGAAGCTGTTTCCCGTACCATCGGTGAAACACGACCTCCTATCGCACTTGCATAAGTATCCAATACTTATATATATGAGAACTATGCCGTTGTGCCCTCACAACGCACACAAGTGCAATACTAGCCTATTCCGCATTATCGATGTCCAGTCTCGATAATACTACGGCTATGGATATTTAATGATTAATCCTTGTGGACTGATACTGTCTCATATCATCTCAATCCAGGAACTAATCATAGATACCTCTCTTCATTTATATATCTATGGTGATCTAATCACAAATGATAAGAGTGCAATTTCCTTATTACATAGTTAATTTGCTACAACAACACAATGATCTGTGCAAATAGTGACGCTATGGGTCATATTATCCAACAATCTCCCACTTGGCACATAGCCAGTCACTCGAGTGTCTAACACCCGAACTATGTATGGTTTGCTCAAATTGCTGAGAGAAGGTTTTCGTCAGCGGATTTGTTTGATTATCGTCTGACGCGATTTATACGATCATCGCATCGCCACGATGTATGATCCGAACGAATCAGATGATATGGAAGTAAATATCTGGATCGTCGATGAGACCTTTAATTCCTTAGCCTGTGCTGACGCCTAGCTCAGCTGATAAAAGAACTATATCTAATCTAGTTAGATATATTTTCGATCCAAATGGCTTCTTTTGCTGCCTCAGCTGCAGCAATAATCTGCATTTGTTGTTTATTTGGCAACAGTTATCTTGCTCGGAACATTTCTAGCTCACTGTCCCGTTATTCAAACTTTATAGTACCGTAGTATTTAATTGTTTGGAAACTTGCAGCGGTGATCCCAGTCACTTCAAGTTCTCATTCTCCATAGTTTAAGACAACATCTTTAGTTCTCTCAGATACTAAGATGTTCTTAACTTCAATCTAGTGACTATCACTTGGATTGACCTGATTGTGACTCCATATGCTCGAAGCGTATGAGACACCAATACAAGTACATTTTAAATGTACAATTTCTCAGAGAGTGTTAACAACTCCAAATCTATCCCAGTAGATCTTTATTCCTTGAATAAAGGTTGTTACTCCCCAGAATTCTATGGAGAATTTCTATGAAAGAATATCTATGAAAGCCAAGCTTTCACCAATTGCTTTATGGGAATTTAACTGTCAGTGCGCTCCCACTAACCTCCTTATATACACAAGAATTATTTTGTTTTGAGTCAAATCATAAACCATTATGATTATTTCAAAACGACAGTTCCAAGAACTTTATGCTTGCTTCAATCCAAACATGGATTGAATAATCCGCAAACCTTGTTTGTCGGTTATACAAAATCGTCAGAATGTTATAAACATTCTCCAAAAGGTTTCCTTTTCAGGAAAGCGATTTTGATTTGTAACTGACATATTTCATAAATGAAATATACAGTTATCAACAAGCATCTTCAAAATGGATTTACCATGGCAACAAGCAAAAGGTTGAACCGTTATTAACACGATGTTGATAACGATACCTTTCGTCAAAAGCCTAGCTTTGTACGTAGGTATGTTGCCATCCATGTATGTCTTCCTTGAAGACATTTAATGTACCAATAGGCACAATGCCTTGTGGTACAACAACTAGTATCCGAAATAGCTGTTATACATGGAATCCATTTCGGACTCATGGCACTTTGCCATAATAGGGAGTCGATACATCGTATCACTTCCTCAAAACGTAGTCGGATGGTACACCTCCATAAGATTGACATATTTATGAGGTTAGATCAGAAACCCATACCCTAGGTTGTTTTTCTGACTTTATCCGATCTACGAAGTTCTTGTGTATTTGAAGATTAATGGTACAGATTCATTATTGATGAACTGTTTGTGTTCCATTAAGGACTTCGTGCCTTGAACAGTATTACACCGATTTTCATCGAGTATCACTATCCTTCACTGACCACTGCATATCGGTATTCCTCTCAGGAAAACCGCATGGTGAGCAACAATCACATTGTTCTCATGTGAGATTTACAAGTACTATACTTAAGGTTTCCATTAGGATAACCTATATTGGCACTTATCCAATTTGGGTCTTTTAGTTTGGTATCATCCAAACGTTATGCCTGGCATACCCAAATTATCAGGAATGAGAAACCCTGTTTCTTTCCTGTTCATATCCTATATGATATCTGTCAAACAGATCTTCATGGAACCTTATTCTAAATAAGTTTTGCACTGTTAATACATATCCTATTGAAGGAAATAGTAGCTCAGAGCGACTCGTGATAAACCTAATCATGTCCAACAAAATTCGGTTTTAGTTCGGACACACCGTCTAACAGACGTGTCTCGAGAGGAGTCCTTATATGAAAGAATACCATACTCTTTCATGTAAATATGAAACTTACTGCTTAAGTATTTTTAATTACGGTCTTACCGTGGCAGCATAATACTATAGCCATCTGTTTGTTCTATTTCGTGTCGAAACTCTAAAGTTTCCAATTGTGTTCTTTAAAAGAAACACATAACCATAACGTGATGCTACATCCGTTAAGGTCACGAAACATTCATGTTCACATCTAGCCCAGCTAGATATGGGCCCACATACTTCACCATGAATAGGGCTGACAGATCGGTGGCACTTTTACTATTACAAAGTAAATAGTATTTTAGGTACTTTACCTAATAAACTAGATTCGCAGACCTCATTTGAATAGTCAAATCAGTCCTAGTACCCACCCTTCAAAAGTGTGGATATACGAGTCTTCTTTAATTGTGTCCTAGACAACAATGCCACAAATAAGTCTCTATTGATCAAATCAATTTGAGCTATTTATTTGTCATTTTATATGTTTGAGATTTTTCTTTATATTCAAAATATAAATTATGTTATTTACATCTAATATATTTATCTCAGTATCATCTTTATATAATAAACACATAGTGTTCTAGAATATAAAGGTTTATCCAGAATGGATTAAACACTGATATAGAGATAATGTCTCTAGTCAAACTAGTTACATTATAACAGTTCCTAATTTAAGTACATACCCGAAGGGTAGTCCTAAATTAGGTATCTGCGGTCGAAACAACGACTTTATCCCGTTTTCGATTTGCAGAGAAATCTCGGCTTGAAGTCAGTATCCAGCTCATAGCGGATTCTGAACATCAATACATATATTTTATGTACCACACTAAGTATTTAAAATCTAATTTTAATACTAGTTGTGAACATAACTTTGACAAATATTTTTAAAGTTAGAGCCTCGCCCTTTCTTTAATTCCTTCGTGTCTTCCATATCCAAATGGTAGTTACTTCGGGATATGTCAATTATCCTTTTCAATATTTCACAAACCTTTGGCCAAGCCTTGGGTTTCGGAATGTCGAAACGATATGCACCTTGTGCTACATGCCCAATTGCAAACTTTGACTTTTCTCCACTAGAATAGTCAATTAATTCTCCAAGAATTATTAATTACAATTTTAATACTCTTAAATCTAAAGATAGAGTAATTATAAGTATATTAATTAAGCATTAAAGTCATCATCACATAAATCTTCCAAAGATTTTATGCTTTACTATTTGCTTAATTATGGGCTTAGTCATAATAAGTTATTTTATCAAATAAATTAACCTATTATTAATTCCCAATTGAAAATTAAATCATTTAAAACATTAATCCCAAGGATTATATATTTTAAATTTTCAACCTTTCAATTCTTTCTTGATTTTAATAGTCCAACTATTTAATCAATTTTAATAAGGTACTATAATGATTACATACATAATCCAATTATTTAATCAACTATAATTTAATATTGATTACTATAATCCAATTATAAAATCAACTATCATTTTAATTCAATTATATTGATTACTATAATCCAATTATAAAATCAACTATATATTGAATAAGTTTGTATATAGTCCAACTATATATATATTTTTAAAACAACATAAAATATTAGTCCAACTAATACTTTTGATTAATACGACGAGTAAAATATAAATGAGCGTGTTTAGCGAGTAATTGAACGATTGTTGCAAATTCAATACTTACCTCCCACTATTTTTCGTCGAGCCTCTAACCCTCTGTCGAGTACTCGGGAAACCGTGTTTCCTAGTGGGCTAGGATCCTATTAAATAACATACAACCTTGACTTTGGCCAACAAGCTGTATGCTATTTAACTAGGTAGATCTCACAGATCAATTGGATCCAATCCAATTCCTAGATCCGGTTAGGTGGACATCCAAGTCCTAAACATATTATTTACGCCAATGTATCTAATACATTTTCCTGACCATATCCTCCGAATCATCTAGGCCTTGGCTTTGGCACAACAAACCTAATGACTCCAGTTAAGCGGGACCCATTGACAAGGAAAGTTTCGTAATCAATGTCGTTGGACAAGAAGTGATCTTGACTTTGGCCAACAAATCACAACTTGGACAAGACACCGATGTGGAACAAAACCCTCATGATTCAAATACATCCAATTGACAAGGTCTTGACTTTGGCCAACAAACCAATGCCAATTGGATCTTGAACAAGAATCATTCAATGGAAGGATAATCGCTTAATATAGAACGAGGGTTTTTTCGCGTGCAAATTGGCTACCAATTTAATTATCTTTGTTAAGGTCTCATCATCATACACCCTTAAACATGCATTCTAAATACATAATAAAGCGAGTATGAAAATAAAATAATAATGATATGCGGATGGATACTTAACACATTGATCCTAGATCAAATCTCTCCCTTTCTCACTCAAGCTAGCACTTGTACTACTTCTACCCGTTACACTACACTTCTAAAGAAACCTCATATACATAGAGGGGAATAGGTGAGAAGAGAATACAAAGAGAATAGAGGTGTCCACCCGACTAATATCCATCTGATATACATTATTCATTCAACACAACCACGTATTCACACACATAAGCATGCTATCAATCAATCAATCAAATTAATTAATCTGATAATTAAGTGATCATCCAATGTTCAAACAACGATTCGATTTTGTTCGAGTCAAACTCGTTTTTGCGAATAAGTACTTAAAGTACGAATTCATGAATTAAATTAAACTACATCATTAAATCTAATTTAACATGTATTCAATTACTAATTCAATATTCAATTCTAAATTAAATATTACACTTTTATTTAATAAACCTTTTATGATTTAAATTCCAAATTTAATCGTAACGCGTCTCAAAGACCGATTAACGTCCAAAGTCAATTCAATTAAAGTCCAATGGGCTTTTAATTGATTTCTTAAGGCGTGGACTTTTGGTCAACTCGGGTCAAACCGATAACCAAAGTCCAATCCGGGATTTACCCCATAAGCCCATAAATCAATCTTGGCCCATTAGGCCCAATTGAACTATAAAGGTTCATAAGTCACATTTGGGCTTTATGGTTAAGGTTTTGGGCCCAATTGGATCCAATCCATTTGGCCTAAACCAAACTTGATTAAATCAAGCCCAATAGGCCCAAATACAACATAAAAGTCCAATTTCCAAAATTAGGCCCAATTAATTAAATATACAAAATCCAATTTCATATTCAATTAATCTAAAGTGTATTACATGATTAATCAACTAAATCAATATTTCTAAAACACCATATTAGTCCAACTAATCATGCTTAATTCATTATTACATGTCCAACATACAAATTGAAAAATCAAACCCATTTACATGCTACTAAGCTCTCGGCCAAGGAGGGATTTTGTGTCCGATTCGGTTTCAATCCAATCGAACCTACAATCGACATTAAATCACCATCCAATTTGATTACATACACATCCAATGTCATAAAATCAAAAATACCAAGACAATAAAGGGCATACACATTCGGCCAACACTTCCAATTTGGGCAAAATTGATCCAATCACATTTGTTTTGAAATTGATCAAATCAATCTTCAATTAAAGATCATTTAAACATGCTCAATTAATCAATTTAACCAAATCATGCTCAAAATCAAAATACCCAATATTAGTCACATATTCGGCCAAGATGCAAAAATTTGGGGAAAATAATTCTAAATCATTTTTCAACAAATTGGTCCAACCAAAATGAAATTAAACATGTTATAAGCATACTTAAACACCAATTTACTCAACTCATCATGCTCAATAAACATTTACCCAAATTTTAAGCCCTAAAATTTCATGCTTGAACCTATAGCTCTTGATGCCATTGTTGGTAAAAATCTAGGTCCCAAGATCAAAGAAGACATGAAAATCGTGCATGAATACACCAACGAAGATAGCGGAATACTTACATTGGTTGGTAGAGTTGATTTGAAGACCATTGAAGCCAAAATGCTCACTGTTTTGGCGCATGAACTGCAGCAGTCCACTGTCTTCTGTCTTCAGTATTTGAGCTGCGAAAATGAGTTCCTAGATTCGTCGGATGGATCCCGGCTCATGGTCGAACCTCCCTACCACCTTCGCAAGACTTGTAAGTGTGCTAGCACTTGATTTCTCACCATGAAAAACCACTCTTGCTTCCCTATTGTTCACGCCCAAACTGGTTCAAAACCAGTGAAGAACAGCCACTGTTTTGGCGTGAGAGAGATGAGAGAGTTAGAGAAAAATGTGTTTTCTTTTCTTTCAATTTTTTGTTTCAAAAACGTGAGAAGGAAAGAGAGAAGCAAATGATGTATTTCATTTACCAAAATTAATGAATTTTTTAAACAAAACTCTTCAAAAACCGTGAAAAGCATTTCCCTCCAAAAAATTCATCATCATCACACATTGAGATAGAGACAATGTATCATCCATTAAAGGTGACTAGATACATTCATCTATTCGTATCAAGTAATGAGATATCGCGATGTGATTTACGGATCCTACTCGTTTTAAAATACGAATGTGTTCGCAAATACTTTCGGGCTCGGTTTCGCTAATTCCGAATTAACGCATTTCCGTCGCGACGAGAATTAATTAATTTCGCCTAGCGAAATTACTATTCAGATCGCTAACGAATTAATTCTAAATTAATTCGTTCGCCCGAATTAAAATCTAATTTTAATTCCGCGTCGAAATCTAATTTCGTTTAATATATCGAATATATTAATTTACCGATTAATTCCAAATTAATCGTTATCTCTCTTTAGACGATATTTTATCCTAGATAAAATATCTCCGTAATTAATCCTATATTAATTTTCTCTCTCTTCTATATAATCCCAGATTATTCAAGAGTGCAAGTTGTGCGTCATCGGTGGATTATCGGGAAGCGACCCATGAGATCTCCGGATACGTTGGTAGTAAATACGGTCGTCGGAGTATCCGAATCACGTACGTACCAAGTACTACGTTCTACCGATTTACGAGACAAGGTCGACTCCTAGCAAAGCACCAAGTCTTCCCAATTCTCCGGACATATCCATTTAAGAATATCAAAGATCTGTATCAAGCGTAGTATACTAATGTATTGTATTGCGTATATCGATCAAGTATCGGACGATCACATGTTAGGCCTGGGGCTGGAAATGTGTCTGCCCCGTACGAAACATATATCGGACATCAAGCAACTAGTCTCTGTGAATCGGGCAATCCTGACCTAGTCATATTGTCCCGACGGTTGCAACCTTTTATAGAGCACTAGTTCTGTATCCTGCGCGATCATCAACTCCATATGTCTGAAGTGACACTTCCATCTTGACATCACACCCAGTACACTACGATTCCTGATAAACCCAGAAGAGGTGAACACAGAACCAGTTTAGGTCCCCCAACCACCAAAACCAAAGTTTACCGATTGTCGCAAGTACTAGCGATGCAAGTCTCAGGTTAAGATCATATACACCTACCCTGATGCGGCCTCCCATAGACACGCAGACATACTACCAATGGGATTCCGCGGGGTCTATCCAGAGCGAAGCTGTTTCCCGTACCATCGGTGAAACACGACCTCCTATCGCACTTGCATAAGTATCAAATACTTATATATATGAGAACTATGCCGTTGTGCCCTCACAACGCACACAAGTGCAATACTAGCCTATTCCGCATTATCGATGTCCAGTCTCGATAATACTACGGCTAGGGATATTTAATGATTAATCCTTTATGGACTGATACTGTCTCATATCATCTCAATCCAGGAACTAATCATAGGGACCTCTCTTCATTTATATATCTATGGTGATCTAATCACAAATGATGAGAGTGCAATTTCCTTATTACATAGTTAATTTGCTACAACAACACAATGATCTGTGCAAATAGTGACGCTATGGGTCATATTATCCAACATAGTGAAAGTGCCAGGATTTTTCAACTTGGGGGAAGCTTCCTCTAATGATGGCGTTGCATTCTTCTGATAATGCTATTGTCTCGTAATCTCCCAATCTCTGTTTTCGTGAAAGAATGTCTTTCATGAATTTGACATAGCTGGGCATCTGTTCCAACGCTTCTGCAAATGGAATGTTGATATGCAGCTTTTTGAAGATCTCCAAGAATCGAGAAAACTGCTTGTCTAGTTTATTCTTCTGGAGATGCTGTGGAAAATATGGAGGTATAGTGATTATTTCTTGATCTTTTTCCTTTGTTTTTTTTCCTCCATCTGTGGAACTGTTTTGCTTCTTTCTTTTGGATCTTCCTCACCAGTTGTTTTGACTCCAACATCTTTGTTAATTTCAGTACCGCTTTTTAAAATGATGGCATGACATTGTTCCTTCCCTATGTTCCTTGGATTTGGTTCTGTGTTGCTAGAAAGGTTACCTGGCGGTCTGTAACTCAGAGCATTGGCCAGTTGTCCAATTTGATTTTCCAGTGTTTTATTAGAAGCAGATTGACTTTGAATTAATGCTGCTTGGGATTGAAAAAAAGCAGCATACCTAGCTGCTTGAGAGTCATATTTTGCTTCTATCTTTTTCAAGTGGGTCAGCACTTCTGTTATTCCTGGTTCATTTTCCTACTCCCGGCCTTTGTTTTGCTGTTGGAATTCGGGTGGTGGATTGTTCATTTTCCCTAAATTGTTATTCCATACGAAATTGGGATGATTCCTCCACCCTGGGTTGTAGGTGTTGGAACATGGATTGTTCCTCTGTCTGTTGAAATTGTTGACATAATTCACCGTCTCTTATATTGGTTTGGCTCTGGTGCTTCTCCATATAGTGAACTTGTGGATCCAGTGTTACCTTTCATGCCGAGAGTTTCCAAGAATTTGCATATCTAGCTTGGCATTCACTGCAGTGTTGGCTCCAACTTCATAAATTCCAGCAATTCGTTAAATCAAGCTCCTTTCTGTTGGTTACAAGGAGTTGTTGTTGGCCATTTCTTCAATTAAGTCCAAGGCTTGGTCTTCTCCTTTTGCCATTAAAGCTCCTCCAGCAGCAGTATTAATTGTGGTTCCCATTATTCCATAAAGTCTATTGTAGAAGGTTTGGACTTGTAGCCATTTTGCAATCTCATGGTGAGGATATTTTCGGAGTAAATTTTTGTACCTTTCCCAAGCTTCGTAAAGGGATTCTTAATCTTATTGCACAAAGGATGTGATATCATTCCTCAACTTTGCAGTTCTTGTTGGTGGAAATTACTTTGCAAGGAATTTTGTGGCTAGAATGTTCCAAGTTGTGATGGAACCTACTGGTAGTGAATGTAGCCAAGCTTTGGCTATGTATTTCAAGGAATATGGAAAAACTCACAGTCTCATAGCTTCTTCAGCTGCTCCAGGAATTTGCTGATGTGGGCATTAGGATCTTCAGTTGCGTTCCCCCCAAACTGAACTGACTGCTGAATCATCTGAATGCATGTTTTCATGTCACATGCATTTGCTGGTAAGGGAGGAAGTACAATACAGGAAATGAGTCCGTCAACCACCGGGATGGTTCTGTCTCGAATGGGTATTGGTGGTGCAACTTCCAAATGTTCAGGTTCCATGTTGACGATTGCTTCTTGGCCTTCTCGTCTTTCCCTTCTCAACTGTCTGATGGTTCTTTCAATCTTTGGGTCAAGTGGTCGGATTTTAAAACTTCTGGTTCGTCTCATGCAGTGTCTGAGAACTTGAAACACAAGAAAACAAAAATAATAATTAAAAACAAATTAGATACAAGTAACGTATCTAACCCCAAAATTAACAGTGAAAGATAAATAAGTCCCCGGCAACGGTGCTAAAAACTTGACCGGCGTAATCACACACGTATAACGCAAGCGCACGTATCGTTCAAGTAGTATAAAAGTATCGATCCCACGAGGACTTAATACCTAAGCTATTGATTTATGAACATAAAAGTTTACAAGTATCTAATGGATTGATTGTTTGATTTGAAAGTGATTTTAAATTTAAAACAAGTTAATTAAAATGCACAAAAGTTGATTTAGGAAAATTCAATTTTAAAACTATCCAGGGTTGTGAATCCTTCCAATATCATTTTTAAAGATGAATTGGTTATCTTACAGTTGTGTAATCTATTAGTTTATTAACCTGTAACACGAAATTATGTAAAAGCCTCTTCCGATGGTCAGATACAAACACCCAGTGTAACCCAATTAATCATATTCCTATGTCAATTAAGTTATCTGAATTTATTAAGATTAAGTTCCAATTATGACTACCCCCGCCCGACAGGTATATTCCTATCCTGTAAGAAATCTATTAAATGGTTATCTATCCCCAAGGAATATCATGGGCTATTAAGTCTAAGGTCTTAAACATAAAATCCATTTTCCAAGTTCATTTTAAGTTTACCGAATCAATCATATTAATGGCCAGTTAACAAGATGCATTAAGACTAAGGCTTAATAAAAAAAAAACCTTTATATTACCCAAACCGTAATTTAACCCCTTATAAACCAGTGATATTGGACTTCATCACAACCCCAGATAACTGACTTAGTTACGACACATATTTACGGGTAGTAAAAACTTAAATAAAATAAAAGACATAAAGTAAATTGTTGGTAATTAAATACTGAAAAGTAAATGACAGAAAGTAAAATGATGAAAATTAAATACTGAAAATTAAATGTTAAAAAACAAATGCTGAAGTAAATTGCTGAAAAGTAAATGCTGAAAGTAAATTGCTGAAAAGTAAATAAAGTAAAAGTACAATAAACGAAAATACTAAGGTAAAATGATTTACTTTTATTACTTCTATTTTAGATATCTCCCTTAATATAATATATTAACTTTGTGTGATAATTACCAACCAGCCATACAGGCGGTATCCAGATTAATTCAAATTAATAATTAATTACCAACCGATCAATTAGGCGGTATCCAGTTTAGTCAGGTTAAAACCAATTTCAATAATTACCAACAGACCAAGCAGGCGGTATCCTCATTAAGTCAGGTTTTAACTAGTTTATATATTATATTTAAGAGAGATTAATCTAAATATTAGTAATAAAAGTTTTACCTTTTACCCCAGCAAGGGGGAGTTACCTCCTCATTACTAAAAAGAAAATTGCTGAAAAGTAAAGAAAGGAAAGTATTGTGCGTAAAAGTAAATTGCAGAAAGTAAAGACCGAAAAGTAAAGAAAAGAAAGTGCGAAATTGAAATTAAATATTGAAAGCTGTAAATAAACAAACAAGATACAATCTTCAGAGAATTCTTAAGGAATTACATAGAAGAAAGTATGAATTTACAAATGAAATGGCTTGGTATTTATAGGCAAAATTTTACCTCAACCAAATCCATTATTAATTGCTCCACTAATTGCTCCACAAAATCTTCCACTAATTGCTATCATGTTTGGTGGAAGTTTGACTATTTTTATTTTTATTTATTTATTTATTTATTTTCCTTTGAAAATGACTTTAATTATTACGCATAACACACTTCCTTTATTTCATTAATTTCGGTCATGAAATCTTCAGAATTCGAAATTATTTTGTTCTCCAAAGTTTTAGATCTTTGGGTTTTTTTTTAAATAGAACTTGACCGGTGTTTTCACACGCGTATAACGCAAGCGCATGTATCGTTCAAGTAGTATAAAAAGTATCGATCCCACGAGGACTTAAAATCTTTTGTTATTAATTATGAAGTCAAATTTCTACGAGTATCTAATGGATTGGTTATTGATTGGATGGTGACTTTAAACTTAAAACAAGTAAATGAAATTGCTTGAAAGTAGATTTAGGAAAATCAATTTTATGAAATTATCCAGGGTTGTGAATCTTTCCAATATCATTATTAAAGATGAAGTGGTTATCTTACGGTTGTGTAATATATTGGTTTATTAACCTGGAACACGAAATTATGTAAAACCCTCTTCCGATGGTCAGATAAAAACACCCAATATAACCCAATTAATCATATTCCTATGTCAATTAAGTTATCTGAATTCATTAAGATTAAGTTATAATTATGGCTACCCCCTCCCGACAGGTATATTCCTATCATGTAAGGAAATCTATTAAACTGTTATCTATCCTCAAGGAAGGTCGTGGGCTATTAAGTCTAAGGTCTTAAACCTAAAATCCCTTTTCCAAGTTCATTTAAAGTTTACCGAATCAAACTTATTAATGGCCAGGTAACAAGATGCATTAAGACTAAGGCTCAATAAATAAACCTTTATATTACCCAAACCGTAATTTAACCCCTTATAAACCAGTGATATTGGACTTCATCATAACCCCAGATAACTAACTTAGTTACAACACATAACTAGGGCTGGTAAAAACTTAAATAAAAATTGGATGACCCTTTATGAATCTCCAAGCTCCAAGCTTTATGTGGTGATTCCATGCTAATGAGTTAGTTCCCTATCACCTTAGGATGACCCTTTATGTGCTAGCATAGGAAAAATTACCACAATATTTCCTTCTTTCTTCTTGTTGTTCTCGGCCTTGCCAAGAATTGAGAGAAAAATTGGCTTCAAAATCCGAGAGAGGGAGAGGAGGGAAATGGTTCCAAACCGTGTGTGTTGCCAATAGAGAGAGAGAAAATGTGTTGTTGAGTGTATATGGTTTTGATTTTCCAAAATCAAATACCAAAAACAATTTCCAAATATCCAAAAGTCAAAGGCATTAAAGCCTACAACCACCACCATCAATCACTCACAAATGACTAGTTGTCACATCACTCAAAGTGACTAGACATCACATCAATCAAAGTGACTAATGATTTGACGCTTGATGTGACTTGTGGGCCGCACTTAAATTCGTAATGCGAGTGCGCCTGCAAACACTCCCGGGCTCGGGTTCGCTAATTCCGAGCTAACGAATTTTCCGTTGCGATGTCCAATCTCGATAATACTCTGACTATGGATATTTAATGATTAAACCTTCATGGATTGATACTGTCTCATATCATCTCAATCCGAAACTAATCATAAGGACTTTCTATCATTTATATATCTTGGTAATCTAATTACAAATGATAAAAGAGCAATCTCCTTTGTCACATATTTATTTTGTACAACAACACCATGATCTGTACAAATAGTGATGATATGGGTCATAATTTTCCAACAATCTCCCACTTGGCCTATAGCCAATCACTCAAGTTCCTACACCCGAACTATGTACGGTTCGTTCAAACTTCTGCTGAGGAAAGGCTTTCGTCAGCAGATTTGCAATGTTATCATCTGATGCGATTTATTCGATCATCACATCGCCACGTTGTATGATCCGAACGAATCAGATGAATATTGAAGTATATATATGGATCGTTGATGAGACCATTAATTATTTAGCTTGCGCTGTAGCCTAGCTCAGCTGCTAACAGAACTACTCCTAATCTGATTAGGATTATTATCGATCCAAAAGGCTTCTATTGCTGCCTCAGCTGCAGCAATATTCCGCTTTTGTTTATTAAGTAACAGTATCTTGCTTGGAAGATTTCCAGCTCACTGTTCCGTTATTCAAACTTTATAGTACCGTTGTTACGACTTATAGTCGTTTTTATCGGTTTGGAAACTTGCAGCAGTGATCCCAGTCACTTCAAGTTCTCATTCTCCCTAGATTAAGACAGCATCCTTAGTTCACCTAAGATACTTAAGGATGTTCTTAACATCAATCCAGTGACTATAATTTGGATTGGGCTGATTGTGACTCCATATGCTGAAAGTATATGAGACACCAGGTCGCGTACATTTATCAATGTACAAGTATTCGAAGAGTATTTATAACATTAAATCTATCTTAGTAGATCTTTATTCCTAGAATAAAGGTTGTCTCTCCCAAGAATTCTACGGAGAATTTTCATGAAAGCCAAGCTTTCACCGATTGTATTATGGGAATATCATTTCCAAGAAATGATATGTCATCGGTACTTAGGACAATCATTGTCAGTGCGCTCCCACTAACCTTCTTATATACACAAGAATCATTTTCGTTTTGAATTAAATCATATACCATTATGATTACATCAAAACGATATAGTTCCAAGAACGCAATGCTTGCTTCAATCCATACATGGATCGAATGAACTTGCAAACCTTGTTTGCTTGTTTTAGTACGACAAAACCGTCAGGATATTGTAAACATCCTCCAAAAGGTTTCCGTTTAAGGAAAGCGATTTTGACGTTCAGCTGCCATATTTCATAAATGAAACATGCAGCATTGGCAAGCATTGTCCAAATGGATTTAACCATAGCAACGAGTAAAAGGTTTCGTCGTAATCGACACAATGTTGATAATGATACCTTTTTGCTACAAGCCCAGCTTAGTACGTTGGTATGTTGCCTTCCATGTATGTCTTCATTGAAGACTTATATAGTACCAATAGGCACAATGCCTTTCGGTACAACAACTAGTATCCAAACTTGGTTGATTTACATGGAATCCATTTCGGATATCCTGGAACTTTTCCAAAATAAGGAGTCGATACCTTGTATCACTTCCTTATACGTAGTCAGTTCGTATTCCTCAATAAGATTGACATCTTTATGAGGTGAGATCAGAAACCCATACCCCATGTTGTTTTCTGACTCTCTCCGACTTGCGTGGTTCTTGTGTATTCGAAGATTATTGGTATAGTTTCATCCTTGATGAACTATTTGTGTTCTATTAAGGAATCGGTGCCTGGAATAGTATTACTCTGATTTTCATCGAGTTTTACTTTCCTCCCACTTACCACTGAATATAGGTATTCCTCTTAGGAAAACCGCATGGCGAGCAACAATTACATTGTTCTCTTGTGAGTTGTATAAGTACTATACTTTGGTTTCCCTAGGATAACCCACACTTAGGCACTTATCCATTTGGGTTCTAGTTTGGTATCATCCAAACATATGCCTAGCATTCCCAAATCTACAGAAATGAGAAACCCGGTTTTTTTCCTGTTCATATCTAATATGAAGTCTGTCTAACAGATTTTTATGGAACCTTATTCAAAATAAGTTTTTTTTTTCACTGATTATGCGTATCCGTTGAAGGAAATGGTAGCTCAGAGTGACTCATGATTAACTTTATCATGTCTAACAAAATTTTATTTCTCCGTTAGAACACACCGTCAGGATGACGTGTTCCGGGAGGAGTCCTCATTGAAAGAATACTATACTCTTTCAAGTATTTGAGAAACTTATTGCTTAAGTATTTTCCATCATGGTCTAATCATGATGGTTTTAATACTTTAGCCGATCTTTCTGTCTACTTCGTGTCAAAACTCTTTGAATTTATCAAAAATTTCTGATTCGTGTTTCACAAGAAACACATAACCATAACGCAATGCCACATCCGTAAAGGTTACGAAGTATTCATATCCACCTCTAGCCTAGCTAGATATGGGCCCACTTATGTCACTATGAACGAGGGCTAACAGATCGGTGGCCCTTACACTTTTACCAAGTAAAAGGTATTATATGCACTTTGCCTATTAAACTAGATTCGTAGACTTTATTTGATTAGAATCAAAGCTGTCCTAGTACCCACTCTTCGAAAGTGTGGATATACGAGTCTTGTTTAATGTGTCCCAGACAACATTGCCACATACAAGTTTCAACTGATTAATTCAGTTTGAGCTATTTGTTTGTCATGTTATACGTTTGAGATTTATTTATATTCAAAATATAAATACTGTTATTCACATATAATGTGATTATCTCAATATCTTCTTTATAAAATGAAACACTTTAGTGTTCTAGAATATAAAGGTATACCCGCAATGAATTATACTCTGATATAGAGATAATGTTTCTAGTCAAACTAGTTACATTCTAACAGTTTCCTAATTTAAGTACATACCTGAAGGTTAGTTCCTAAACTTGGTATCTACGGTTAAAACAGCGACTCTCGTCCCATTTTCAATTCGTAGGTAAATCTCAACTGAAGTCAGTATCCTGCTAATCAGCAGATTCTGCACAACAGTACATATTTATGTACCATACTCAGTATCTAAAATCCAATTTTAATACTAGTAGTGAACATGTTTATGACAAATATATTTGAATTCAGTGTCTTGCCCGTCTTCAATTCCTTCATGTCTGCCTTGTCTATACGGCAGTCACGCTTCAGTGACCCCGTTTGCCACAATTTAGGCCGACATCTTGAGATATGTCATTTGTCTTCCCAGAAGATCATAATGATTTTGCATTTGCCCTTTTCCACACCCCAGAAGCCTTCGGCCAAGCCTTGGCCTTCTAGAATGTCGAAATAAGGTGCGCCTTGCGCTTCTTGCCCTATTGCAAATTCTGGCTTTGTCTCCTTGAGAATAGCCATTAACTCTCCAAGAGTTTTCTATTGCAATTTAGACTTCTAAGATCTAAAGATAGATCTATGAAGATCCTTCAATTTCATTATCATACTATAAGGATCTAATCCTTAGTTCTGACTAAGAATTTAAGGAGTCTATTTGGCAAGCATAATGGATTAAGCACTAAAGTTATCATCACATAAATATTCCAAATATCATGTTCTACTATTTGCTCAACTCCGAGCTTAGGCTCGAGACGTCATTCTATCAAATAAATAACTTCTCGGTTTTCAGGACTATCCTGAGGTATTATTCCCAATTTGAAAATTAAAGTCGTTTAAATATATTTTCACCCAGGATTATGTTTTAAACACTAATCTTTCAATATCTTGATTCCAATAGTCCAACTATCGAATCAACGATTTTAGGTACTATTTATTATAATGATTACTATAGTCTAACTATATAATCAACTATAATTTAATAGGTTAAATTAAATATATTGATTACTATAATCCAATTATAAAATCAACTATTAATTGAAGTAGTTTGAATACAGTCCAACTGTTTAATTAAAACAACGATTAAATATTAGTCCAACTAATATATTAATTTATATTGACGAAAAATTTGTAATGAGCGTGATTGGCAAGTAACTAAATGAATATTGCAAATTTAATACTTGCCTCCCACTATTTTTCGGCGAGCCTCTAACCCTCTGTGGAGTACTCGGGAAACCTTATTTCTTAGTGGGCTAGGATCCCGTTAAATAACACACAATCTTGACTTTGGCCAACAAATTGTATGGTAATTAACTAGGTAGATCTCTAAGATCAATTGGATCCCATCCAATTCCTAGATCCAGTAGGTGGACATCAAAGCCCGAAACATATATCTTATATATGCCAATATATCTAATATATTCCCTAACCTTTTTCCTCTGAATCAACTAAGCCTTGGCTTTGGCACAACAAACTTAGTGATCCCAGTTAAGCGGAACCCATTGACTATGGAAAGCTTCGTAATCAATGTCGATGGACAAGAAGTGATCTTGACTTTGGCCAACAAATCACAACTTGGACAAGACACCGATATGGAACAAAGTCTTCATGATTCAAACACATCCGCTCGGAAAAAAGGTCTTGACTTTGGCCAACAAACCAGTGCCAGTCTTGGATCTTGAGTAAGAATCACTCAATGGAAATAAAAACGCTTAATATGTAGTGAGGGTTTTTCGCGTTAATTGGCAACCAATTAATTATCTTTGTTAAGGTCTCATATCATACACCCTTAAACATGCATTCTAAATACATAATAAGGCGGATATAAATAAATTATAATGATATGCGGATGGATATACTAAACACATTGTTCCTAGAACAAATCTCTCCATTTCCTCTCTCCCGCTAGCACAAGTATTACTTCTACCCGATTACATAACACTTCTAAAGAAACCTCATTTACATTGAGGGGAATATGTGAGAAGAGAAATACACAGAGTCAAGAGGTAATAGGTTGGACACGCGGGTCGAATTCATAAATTCTAAATTTATTACAACAATTTCCAAAATTGCCCTCACCCATCTAATATCCATCTGCTATACATTATTCATACATCGCATCCATGTATTCACACAATCATGTTATCAATCAATCTAATCCAATTAATTAATATGATAATTAATGACCATCCAATGTTCAAACAACGATTTGATTTTGCGCGAGTCCGACTCGTTTTGCGAATAAGTACTCAAAGTACGAATTCTTGAATTATATTAAACTACAACATTAAATCCAATTCAATTTTCATTTAATATTAATTCATTATTTAATTCCAAATTAAATAATACACTTTATTAATGAACCTTTACGACTTAGATTCTAAATCTAATCATTACGGGTCTCAAAGCCCGATTAACATCCAATGTTAATTTAATTAAAGTCCAATGGGCTTTTAATTAATTTCATAAGGCATGGACTTTTGGTCAATATGGGACAAACCCAAATACCAAAGCTCATTTAAGGAATCACCCTTATATGCCAAGAAAACAATTTAGGCCCATTAGGCCCAATTAAAATTAAAAGTCCATTAAGTCATAATTGGACTTTATGGATATGATTTTGGGCCCAATTGGATCCAACCAATTAGCCTAAACCAAAATGGCCCAACCAAGCCCATTAAGCCCAATTACAACTTTACAAGCACAATTCCAAATTTGGCCCAATTAATTAAATTACCAAAATTCCAAATTTCATAATTTAATTAACCTAAAGTGTATGCCATACTTATTTACCCAAATTAACATTTCCAAAATACGAATTCACACAATTAATTATGCTTATTATCATCCACATATGTCCAACACATTTGAATCAAAAATCACATCATTTTCATGCTTCAATGTCACGGCATTATGGGGATTTCTTTGTCCGATTCGGTTTTAATCAATAAATCCTAAATCAACATTACCCAATGTTTTCCAACTCATCCAATGATCAAAAACACAAATCACCATGATTATTTAGGGCACTCATAGTTTTGGCCAAGCCAACCAATTGGGGAAAAATTGATCCAATCAATATTTCATGAAATTGATCATATACAACTTCAATACATCATCATTCAAGCATACTCAATCAATCAATTTTATCAAATCATACTCAACTTGATTTTACCCTAAATTCATTTCATGCTCAAAATGGCTCAAGATACTATTGTTGGGTTTCTATTAAGTCTCAAGATCAATTTCAAGCAAGAAATCATGTGAATACATCAAGAAGTATGGCGAAAACATACTTACATTGATCGGTTATGCGATGTGATGAACAACAAAAATCTTCAAGCTCCCTTGAAGCTCTCGGCTTTGGCCACTTTTGTGCTCCTCCATTTTCGGTCAAGCTCCATGGATGAATCTCCAAGCTCCAAGCTTTATGTGGTGATTCCATGCTAATGAGTTAGTTCCATATCACCTTAGGATGACCCTTTATGTGCTAGCATAGGAAAAATTGCCACAATATTTCCTTCTTTCTTCTTGTTGTTCTCGTCCTTGCCAAGAATTGAGAGAAAAATTGGCTTTAAAAGCCGAGGGAGAGAGGAGGGAAATGGTTCCAAACCGTGTGTGTTGCCAAGAGAGAGAGAGAAAATGTGTTGTTAAGTGTATATGGTTTTGATTTTCCAAAATCAAATACCAAAAACCAATTAAAATCATTCCCAAAAGTCGAAGGCACTAAGCCTACAACCACCACCATCAACACTCACAATGATAGTTGTCACATCACTCAAAGTGACTAGACATCACATCAATCAAAGTGACTAATGATTTGACGCTTGATGTGACTTGTGGGCCGCACTTAAATTCGCAATGCGAGTGCGCCCGCAAACACTCCCAGGCTCGGGTTCGCTAATTCTGAATTAGCGAATTTTCCGTTACGACGTAATTAAATGATTATGCCTAGCAAAATTACTATTCACGTCGCTAACGAATTAATTCTAAATTAACTCGTTCACCCGAAGTAAAATCTAATTTTAATTCCGCGTCAAAATCCAATTTCGTATAATATATCGAATATATTATTTTATTGATTAATTCCAAATTAATCATTCTCTCTCTTTAAATAATATTTTATCCCAGATAAATATCTTGTAATTAATCCCAGATTTATTTTCTCTCTCTTATAATTAATCCCAGATTAATAAAGTGCGAGTTATACGTCATCGGTGAATCTTCGGGAAGCGACCCATGAGATCCCCGGATATATTGGCAGTAAATCCGGTCGTCGGACTATCCGAACACGTACGTACCTACTACTACATTTTTACCGATTTACAAGACATGGTTGGCTTCTAGCAAAGCACCGTGCCTACCCAATTCTCCAGAAATATTCTTACTGGAATATGTGATCTATATTAGGCGTAGTATACGTAGTATTGCGTATTTCGATCCAGCATCGGATGTCACGTGCAAGGCCTGGGGCTGGAATCGTGTCTGCCCCGTACATATCGGATCTTTGGTAACTAGTCTCTATAATCGGATAAACATGACCTAGTCATAATATCCCGATAGCTGCAGCATATAAAAGCACCAATTACATATCCTACGTGATCATCATCTCCATTATGACTGGAGTGATACTTCCGTCTTGACATCACACCCAATACACTACGATTCTCAATATACCCAGAAGAGGCATACACAGAACCTGTTAAAGCCCTGAACGACCAAAACCAAAGTATATTGATTGTCGCAAGTATTAGCGGTGCAAGTCTCAAGTTAAGAGCAAATACACCTACCTGATTCGGACTTCCATAGACACATAGTCATACTACCAATGGAATTCCGAGGGGTCTATCCAGAGCGAAGCTGTTTCCGTACCATCGGTAAACACAACCTCCTATTACACTTGCATGAGTATCTTATACCCTAATATATGAGAACTATGCCGTTATGCTCTCATAACGCGCACAAGTGTAATACTAGTCTCTTACGCATTATCGATGTCCAATCTCGATAATACTCTGACTATAGAAATTTAATGATTAAACCTTCGTGGATTGATACTGTCTCATATCATCTCAATCCGAAACTAATCATAAGGACCTTCTATCATTTATATATCTTGGTAATCTAATTACAATTGATAAAAGAGCAATCTCATTTGTCACATAGTTAATTTGTACAACAACACTATGATCTGTACAAATAATGATGCTATGGGTCATAATTGTCCAACATTTTCGATATCTCCCTTAATATAATATACTATCTTTGCGTGATAATTGCCAACCAGCCATATAGGCGATATCCTGATTAAGTCAAATTAATAATTAATTACCAACCGACCAATCAGGCGGTATCCATGCTTAGTCATTTTAAAACCAATTTATAATTAATTACCAACCGACCAATATGGCGGTATCCCCATTAAGTCAGGTTTATTATATTATAATTAAGGGAGATTAATCTAAATAGGAATAATAAAAAAGCTTTACCTTTTACCCCAACAAGGGAGAGTTACCTCATCATTGCGTAAAAGTAAATTTCTGAAAGTAAAGACTTAAAAGTAAAGAAAAGAAAGTGCGAAAGTGGAAATTAATTACTGAAAGCTGTAAATAAACAAGCAAGATACAATCTTCTTAATTATCCAGCTCTAGTTATGTGTCGTAACTAAGTTAGTTATATGGGGTTGTGATGAAGTCCAATATTACCGGTTTATAAGGGGTTAAATTACGATTTGGGTAATATAAAGGTTTATTTATTTAGCCGTAGTCTTAATGCATCTTGTTAATTGGCTATTAATAAAATTGATTCGGTAAACTTAAAATGAACTTGGAAAAAAGGATTTTACATTTAAGACCTTAGACTTAATAGCCCACGATCTTCCTTGATGATAGATAACCCTTTAATAGATTTCCTTACAGGATAGGAATATACCTGTCGGGCGGGGGTAGCTATAATTGGAACTTAATCTTAATAAATTCAGATAACTTAATTGACATAGGAATATGATTAATCGGGTTACACTGGGTATTTGTATCTGCCATCGAAAGAGGCTTTTACATAATTTCGTGTTCCAGGTTAATAAATCGATATATTACACAACCGTAAGATAACCTTCATCTTTAAAAATGATATTGGAAAGATTCACAACCATGGATAGTTTTATGAAATTGAATTTTCCTAAATCTACTTTCAAGCAATTTCATTTACATGTTTTAAGTTTAAAGTCACAATCCAATCAAATAACCAATCCATTAGATACTCGTAAAAATTTGACTTCATAAATTAATAACAAAAGGTTTTAAGTCCTCGGGAGATCGATACTTTTATACTACTTTAAAGATATGTGCGCTTGCGTTATACGTGTGTGATTACGCCGGTCAAGTTTTTGGCGCCGTTGCCGGGGACTTATTTATCTTTCACTATTAGTTTTGAGGTTAGATACCTTTACTTGTATTTAATTTTCTTTTTACTTATTGTATTTGTTTTCACTTGTTTCAGGTCTTAGACACTCCGGAGACAACAAGAAGCTTTGAACTCCGACCGCTTGACCCAGAGATTGAAGAACCATCAGACAGTTGAGAAGGGAAAGGCGAGAAGGCCAAAAAGCAATCGTTAACATGGAACCTGAACTTTAGAAGTTGCCCACCAATTCTATTTGAGACAGAACCATTCCAGTGGTGGACGGCCTCATTTCATTTTGTACTTCCTCCTTACCAGCAAATACGTGTGACATCAAAACATGCATTCAGATGATTCAGCAGTCAGTACAGTTTGGGGGGATGCAACTGAATATCCTAATGCCCATCAACATCTTCCTGGAAGTTTGCGGCACTTTCAATTACAATAGAGCATCAAGAAGCATTGAGACTGCAAGTTTTCCAATTCTTTGAAAGATAGAGCAAAAGCTTGGCTACATTCACTAACCAGCAGGCTCCATCACAACTTGGAACACTCTAGCCACTAATTCCTTGGAAAGTACTTTCCACCAGGCAGAACAGAAAAACTGAGAAATGACATCACATCTTTTGTACAACTTGACTCGGAAACTCTCTACGAAGCTTGGGAAAGGTACAAAGATTTGCTCCGGAAAAACTGAGAAATGACATCATATCTTTGTACCTTTCCCAAGCTTCATAAAGGGATTCTGATCTTGTTGCTCGAAGGATGTGATGTCGTTCCTCAACTTTGCAGTTCTGGCTGGTGGAAAGTACTTTGCAAGGAATTTGGTGGCTAGAGTGTTCCAAGTTGTGATGGAACCTGCTGGTAGTGAATGTAGTCAAGCTTTAACTCTGTCTTTTAAGGAATATGGAAAAACTCGTAGTCTCATTGCTTCTTCAGCTGCTCGGTTGTAGTTGAAAGTACCGCAAACTTCCAAGAAGTTGCTGATGTGGGCATTAGGATCTTCATTTGCATTCCCCCCAAACTGAACTGACTGCTGTATCATCTGGATGCATGTTTTGATGTCACATGCATTTGCTGGTAAGAGAGGAAGTACAATACAGGAAATGAGTCTGTCAACCACCGGAATGGTTTTATCTCGAATGAGAATTGGTGGTGCAACCTCCAAAGGTCCAGGTTCCATGTTGATTAGTGCTTCTTGGCCTTCTCGCCTTTCCCTAATTAATTGTCTAATGGTTCTTTCAATTTCTGGGTCAAGCGGTCGGAGTTCAAAGCTTCTAGTCTGTCTCATGTAGTGTTTTAAAAACCTGAATCATAAGAAAACAAAAATAATAAGTAAAAAGAAAATTAGATAAAAGTAAAGGTATCTAAACTCAAAATTAATAGTGAAAAGATAAATAAGTCCCCGGCAACGGCGCCCAAAAATTGACCGGTGCAATCACACGCGTATAACGCAGGCGCACGCATCGTTCAAGTAGTATAAAAAGTATCAATCTCACGAGGACTTAAAACATTTTATTATCAATTTATGTAGTTAAATGTTTACAAGTATCTAATGGATTGATTGTTTGATTGGGTGGTGACTTAAATTAAAACATGTAATAAAATGACACGAAAGTAGGTTGAGGAAAATTCAAATTTATAAAACTATCCAAGGTTGTGAATCTTTCCATATCTTTTTAAAGATGAGGTGGTTATTTTAAATTTGTGTAATATATTAGTTTACTAACCTGGAACACGAAATTATGTAAAAGCCTTTTCTGATAGTCATATACAAATACCCAGTGTAACTCGTTTAATCATATTCATATATCAACCTAGTTACATGAATTCATTACGTGTAAGTTCCAATTATGGCTACCCGCGCCCGACAGGTATATTCCTATCCTGTAAGGAAATCTATTAAAGGTTTATCTATCCTCAAGAAAGATCGTGGGCTATTGAGTTTAAGGTCTCAAACCTAAATTCTCTTTTCAAGATCATTTTAAGTTTACCGAATCAATCTTATTAATGGCCAGTTAACAAGAAGCATTAAGACTAAGGCTCAATAAATAACTTTTATATTACCCAAACTGTAAATTAACCCCTTGTAAACCGGTGATATTGGATTTCATCACAACCCCAGATA
>SKCR01021085.1:0-67738 GCA_019454045.1 Zanthoxylum bungeanum
CCATTTCTCCAGGCATCATCAAGAAACCACAAAGAAAATCATAAAATCCATCAACGTTAAATAGACCAATTAGTTGATTAAAAATCCATCAATATTAATCTCTTTACAACTACACTTATGAATATTGTGGGCACAATGAGTTGATTATACCTTGTTAGCTATGTGTATGGAGAATGGTAAAAATAATCGGAGAATTTACTTATTCAGTAATTTAGAAGAAAGAAAGAAACTTTTAACTTGGATAAGAAGTTTCACTTGTTTAGTCACTAACTTGTTTATTCTCTTTTCTATTGTCTTTTTGCTTTTGTGTGCATTAGTTTTATATTGACGTTTGTGGGTATCGTTGCTGTAAGCCCTCACGAAACTACAACTCGTCCACTAGGGACACCTACGGGTTTAAAGGCTTGTTGCATACGCTAAATGCAATCGTGATCCCTACGAAAATGGCTTATTTTAATTTTGTTTTAAAGATCTTTATGTTATTTTATTTGTTGTTTTGCTCGAGGACTAGTAAAATGTTAGGTTTGGGGGTGTGATAAACGGTAAATATATCAATATTTACCGTCTATTTGACTTAATATTTTGTATAAGTTTCTTGAGTTTTGTCAATATTTTGATGTGTTTTGTGGTATTTTGTAGATAAATAAAATAACAGGACTTTTAGGAATCAATTTAGGGCCAAAACAACGAAAAACGGACAAAAATGGTAAAATGTAAATTTCCTGCTAAAATGCACCATTTGCAAAAACGCCATGCTAAAAGAGCTATCTGCTAACGTGCGCAGGAGATTGCTAACATGCGCCGGACACGTGTCACAATCAGAGAAGTTTTGCTATCAGGTGCCTTTGTTAACATACGTCTGCCACATGTCAACATCACTGCAAATCTGCTAATGTGCGCCGGACACGTGTCACCATCACATGCTGCCCACACTAATTATTGAAACATGTCATTGCTTGCGTCATGCTGACGTCAGCATCGCGACGCGTACACCCTTACGCATCGCGTCGCGACGCCAAGCCAATAATTTAGCTAATAATTCCGCTGACGCCACGTGTCACCATCTTCGCGAAGCCCGTGCCACACATCCAACATTAACGGCGCGTCGCGACGCGCAAGGTTGTACACATCGTGACGTGGAGGAACAAAATTTCCCTATAAATTGAGGCCGAATTTCATTTGTAAATTCATACATTCTTCTGGGGATTTCCTAGAGAATACTAAGAAGATTGTATCTTCTTTATTTACAGCTTTCAGTATTTAATTTTATTTACTTTTCGCAATAGTACTTTATTTTCTTTAATTTTCAATCTTTATTTTCTTATTTCAGCATGAGGAGGTAACTCCCCTCTGCTGGGGTGAAAGGTTAAGTTTTTATTACTAATATTTTTATTAATATCCCTTAATTAGAATATATAAACTATTTAAAACCAGACTTAATGGGATACCGTCTTTATGGTCGGTTGGACTTAATAAAATTGATTTTAACCTGACTAAACATGAATGCCGCTAGTATGGTCAGTTGGAATTAATTATAAATTTGACTTAATCAGGATACCGCTTTATGGTCGGTTGGTAATTATCACGCAAAGTTAATGTATTATAATAAGGGAGATATCTAAAATAGAAGTAATAAAAGTGGATCATTAACTCCAGCATTTTCTTTACAGTTTTATTTACCTTTTAATTTCCACCAGCATTTACTTTATGTCATTTACTTGATTTAAGCTTTTACTAGCCTTAGATATGTGTCGTAACTAAACCAGTTATCTGTGGCTGTGATGAAATCCAATATCACCGGTTTATAAGGGGTTATTTCATGTCTTGGGTAATATAAAGGTTTATTTATTAAGTCTTAAGCTTAATGCTTCTTGTTAATTGGCCATTAATAAGATTGATCTGGTAAACTTAAAATAAACTTGACAAAGGAATTTTAGGTTTCAGCCTTAGACTTAATAGCCCACGATCTTCCTTGAGGATAGATAATCCTTTAATAGATTTCCTTACATGATAGACATATACCTGTCGGGCGGGGGTAGCCAAAATTGGAACTTAATCTTAATGAATTCAGGTAACTTGGTTGACATAGCATATGATTAATTGGGTTACACTGGGTATTTGCATCTGACCATCGACAATGGCTTTTGCATAATTTCGTGTTATAGGTTAGTAAACCAATATATTACAAAAACATGAGATAACCACTTCATCTTTAAAAGATATTGGAAGGATTCACAACCCTGGATAGTTTAATAATATTGAATTTTCCTTTAATTTACTTTCGCGCTGTTTAATTTACTTATTTTAATTTTAAAGTCATTATCCAATCAAACAATCAATCTATTAGATACTCGTAAACATTTGACTTCATAAATTAATAGCTTAGGTATTAAGTCCTAGTGGGATAGATACATTATACTACTTGAACGATACGTGCGCTTACGTTATACGTGTGTGATTACGCCGTCAACACTATCATTATTAATGTAATAATGAGATGTTTATAAGGTAAAATGTTTTAGCTAAGTCTTATTTTCTCCGTGTAAACAGTGGGAGTATTCTTTGTTAAATTCGATATAAAGTTTTATATATGATATAAAAAAAGAGACTTGTGAGATAATCTCATTAGTCGTGCATTATATATGATTAATAAAGGACACAACAAGACTATCTGTGTGATAGTTAGTATAATTGTTTGATAGTTAGTGTGTCTCTTGTATATAGTATTAATCTTTCATAAAGGATGATTCTTTTATCGAAAGAGAAATTGATTAGAATGTCTAGTCAATTTTATACATCATAGGATGATGGCATAGTAAATAATATATTATGTGCGATTAAATATATCAATTTAATCGTAATTGTTACAAGATATTTTGATACCTTATAGACCATTGGATGGGTCTTGAAATATGTTATTTGTTATCTTTGAGATATTAAGAATGAGTTTTTATTCATGGAGAATATAGTCCGCAACATTACGGTCCGATTAGTTTTGAGTCTAATTATGTGTCGTTAGATGGTCTACATCATATAAAGTTAGAAAAGATGCAGTATGAGTGATGAGTGGTAATTATATCACTATTTCCCACTCATTTGACCTAATATTTTGTATAGTTTTTTTAGTTTTGTGAATATTTTGATGTGTTTTGTGTTATTTTGTAGAAAAATAAAGTTTCAGGACACTCTGGAGGTAATTTGGGCCAAAACAGTGAAAATTGGACGATAAGGGCAAAATAGTCATTTTGCGTGTTGCGACGCGCAAACCTTTGGCGTCGCGACGCCTAACATACGCCGAACATTGCTAACGTGCAATGAGTCCACAAGTCAGAATCTGAGGCCAGCCATATAGATGGTAATCCATTTAGTCCAATTACACCAGCCATACAAAAACTTGACCGGCGTAAACACACACGTATAACGCAAGCGCAAGTATCGTTCAAGTATAATAATATCGATACCACGAGGACTTGATTCCTAATGTTGTTATTAATTATTGATACTATTTTGCCATTTTTGTCCAATTTTCACTGTTTGGTCCCAAATCACCTCCAGAATGTCCTGAACTTTATTTATCTACAAAATAACACAAAACACATAAAAATATTCACAAAACTCAAGAAATATACAAAATATTAGGTAAATGAGTGGAAAATATTGATATAATTACCACTCATCACACCCCCAAACCTAACATTTTGCTAGTCCTCGAGCAAAACATATAATAAAATAATACAACATCTTTAAAAATAATTTTAACTAAGCCACTTTCGTAGGAATCACGGTTGCATTTAGCGTATGCCATAAGCCTTTAAACCCTAGGTGTCCCTAGTGGACGAGTTTTAGTCTCGTGAGGGTTTACAGCAATGATACCCACAAATATTTTACAAAAGTAAAATTTAGTGAAACTAATGCACAGAAAAGCAAAAAGACAAGCGAAAAGAGAGTAAAGAAGTTAGTAACTAATCAGGTGAAATTTCTACTCCAAGTTACTAGTTGTTTTGTTTCTTTCTAAATTACTAAATATGTAAATTCTCTTATTATATTTACCATTCTCCATATACACAGCCAATAAAATATTAAACAACTCATTTTTGCCCACAACTGTCATAAGTGCAGTTGATAAGAGAGTAATATTTTTGTCCTAAAGTTTTATCAGAATTTACACCTTTTGTAGCAATGGAATAATTTTTTTTCATTTTTCTGATTTTTTCCCTGATTTTTGATTTTTGATTTTTTTATTTATATACAATATCTTCCATCCATGTAGCGAGTGTTGGGTCGGTGGCTCCCAAACCAGTTTGCTTTAGGGCACCAGGTGTTAAGACACCCCCTACGGACTTAATTACTCAGACTTCAGATATATATATTTTTTAGCATCTTTGATCCATGTAGCGAGTGTTGGGTCGGTGGCTCCCAAACCAGTTGGCTTTAGGGCACCAGGTGTTAAGACACCCTTACAGACTTAATAACTCGGATCTCAGACGTTTTATTTTTGGTTTTTTTTACTCCATTGTTTTTTGAAATGTTTCCTCCAATTAAACTAGAGCACTGAATATTACAAACTTTTCAATTTTAGCTCATGTCCGTATGTTACTATGTATGTTGATAATATCTGCCAACTGAGCATATGAAGATCCATTTTAGTCTGTTTTATGGAGAATTTACAAATTAAATAATTCGAAAATGAAATAAACAAAAACTAACTTGCTTCAAAAATGGTTTAAGATACGTCTCAGGAGTGAAAACTCCTTACTCAGCTATCTCTTACCAATTTCACCTTTTTAGTCAAAATAAAAATACAAAAACACAAAATATTTTTGTCATTTTTTGAAAATTTTTTAATTTTTTTTTTATATTTTTCGAAAAATTTTACACTAAAAATAAAAACAACACTCAAACTAAAAACAAGGTACAGATCAACTAATTCCCTCCTACAAACCTAAATGAGACATTGTCCCCAATGTCTTAAACAGTAGAAGAAGAGTTTAGAAGATAGTACCTGGTTAGCTGAAATTCTACAGGAAATTAAGGGTTAAGATCTAGATTAATCCGACGCCTTTTACCACGATCGTCCTCAGACCAATTTATCTTTGAAAGGATAGGGTCAACTTGTGGTTCATAGGCTAAGATTTGGTCTATTAGATCTGGAGCAGTTCTGGCAGTGAAGAGGAGTTCTTTTAAAGGTTTTGACACAAACCCATTTCTCCAGGCATCATCAAGAAGCACACAAAGAAAATCATAAAATCCATCAACGTTAAACAGCCCAATTGGTTTCTGGTGTATGTTCAGGTTCGCCCAAGATAGCACTATAAAAATTTCCTCCAATGTGCCCAAGCCACCTGGCAAAGCTATAAAAGCATCAGCACGGTTAATCTTTTCTACCAGTCGTTCAGACATACCTGGCACGATCAGTTCTTCTCCGTTTGATGGTCCAATAAGATTTGCCTCCGTCAAGGGTTTTGGGATGATTCCCAAAACGTTACTACCTCCCTCATGTACGACCTTTGAAACAATCCCCATTAATCCAAGATTACCTCCGCCATATACTAATTGCATATTCCTTGCAGCTAAGACTCGACCCATTTCCTGTGCTGCTTCTACGTATTGTGGCTTAGTACCAACACTAGTACCGCAAAACACCCAGATGTTTTCAAATCGTCTTCTTGAAGTGGCTTCCATGTTTTACTCTGGATGTCTTCAAAAGTGCAATGATGAGTTGAATTTATAACACCTGAAAAGGGTGAGTAATAATAGCACTAGTATCTTCTAAAGGACGATTGTTAGCTAAACAAATAAATCGTGAAAGGTCAAAAAGTCTGGATCCTGTCTACGAAAATAAAGATAATTACAACAGAAAAGCAAATCAAAGCCATAATTAAGGCAACGGAATTGTGTACGCAATACGCCATTCGCTTAGTATAAATTCATTAGGATGCGTCTCAAGAATCCATTCCTTACTCAGCCATCGCTAATGAATTATCTCTTATCTTTGCCAAACACCATTCCTTCTGTCTTAAAATACTCCGTTTGTGCTTTTCCCTACAAAAATAACACACAAAATTAAAAACTCTACAACATGTATACACAAAATATAAAAATAGAAATTACAACAAAGTGCATGGGTTGCCTCCCTGCTGGCGCTAAATTTTTCTCTTCAGCTAGATGTTACTGAAATCCATCTATTAAGGAGGTTTCAGTGTCATTTTGGATGTCCGATTAAAGACAATCCCGTGAGCGTTGCTTTTGAAGGGTCTCTTCCAACGGTAAAGGGGTAAAAATACTTTTGTCCTATTCAGTGCTTGTACCACCTTTTTAACCTTTGTTGCTCCAGTGGTTCTTGAAAAGAAAGAAATAAAATCAGAAGGTCTTGTATGGTGCTTGACTTGGAATTGAAGTTCCATTCTGTTAAACTTCTGGTTGATATCTTTAAATTGTACTCCCCAAAATAGTGATGTTTATCCTGAATGCCTGAGATCTTCAATTTGGTCCGACAATTGCTCCTCCATTTGCTATGTTTCTTGCTCCACCTTTTATTCACAGATGAATTTTAACATTTCCTTGTTCAATTCTTCATCTGTCATCTATGAAAAACATGCTCCATAAGTGTCAACATGAGGATGTAAATATGTTTCTGACATTAGGTCTCCATCCTCTAATACGACTGGAATGGATGGTTCATGTAGATCTTAATCAAACATCATGGTAAAACATGCTCCAAGATATTCATTTTGAGGATTGAAAGTTTGATCCTCCGTTGTTGGTGCAGTTGGTACAAATAGATCAGCTTCATCCTCGTCAGAATCTGAATAATAAAAGTCAAATAGAGCTTCATCCTCATTATTATAAAGATGAATTGATTCTCTTATCTATGTGTAATAAATCAGATTGCTAACCTGGAACACGAAATTATGCAAAAGCCTTTGTCGATGGTCAGACGCAAATACCCAGTATAACCCAATTGAACCATATGTCTATGTCAACCAAATTACCTGGATTCATTAAGATCAAGTTCCAATTATCACTACCCCCGCCCAACATGTATATGTCTATCCTGTAAGGAAATCTATTAAAAGGTTATTTATCCTCAAGGAAGATCGTGGGCTATTGAATTTAAGGCTGAAACTTAAAATCCCTATGTCTAGTTCATTTCAAGTTTACCACATCAATCTTATTGGTGATCAGACAACAATAAGCATTAAGCTTAAAACTCAATAAACAAACTAAAGAATTACCCAATAAATAATTAAATCAATTATTAAGCCTAGTAATATTGTGTTTCATCACTTCCCTAGAATAAAATAAAATGCTGGGGGTTAGAGGATCCATATTTAATATTTCTTATCTAGGAATCTCACTTATTATAATATATTAATTATTTTCTGTTCTGCTTTCTCAGGAATTAATAATGTTAAACATTTAAAACCAGCCATATAGGCGGTAATCCATTTAGTCCAATTACACCAGCCATATAGGCGGTAAATATCTGTCACATAAAGACCAGCCATATAGGCGGTAAAGTAATTTATATTTTGACCGACCATATATGTGGTAATAAAGTCTGCCATTAATTAATCTGGTTAAATTATAATTCATAAATTATAATTAAGTGAGATTTACCTAGATAATTATATTAAATGTTTCACCTTTTACCCCACCTGTAAATTAACTACAAAACATAAAGTAAAAAAAGTAAATAAAATTTTATTACAAAAAGTAAAAGTGCATAATTAAAAATATTAAAAGTAAAAATGCTAAATTAAAATTAAAAAAACTAAAACACACAAGATGCAATCCTTAGAGTCCTTACAAAACACAAGGAATGCATGATTTGAATTCTGAAATTGAGTTGAATTTATAGGCGCGGATAGGGGGTCAGCGTCTCGACGCCAAGCCAACGTCGCGATGCCGGTGATTGTCGACGTGGCACGCTCTGGTTCATCGGCTCAGATTCTGGATAAGGTGATAAGGTGAAACGTGGCAAAGTGGTTGGGATCTCACTTATTGTGACACGTGGTGGCTTCTGATTGGTCGGCTCAGATTCTTATCCGCCACGTGTCGATTTTGGATAAGTTTGTTAATAATTGATGTTGACGTGGTGATGACGTGGCGCTGACATGGCACACGTGGTGAAAAGGGACTGTCGGTACCATATAATTTCGACACGTGGCACGCTGTGATTGGATGATGATGACGTGGCGATGATGTGGCTGTTTGACTCGGTCAACCGGTGATGTGGACGATGACGTGGCAGACACGTGGAGTAACACGTGGCGATGGCGACTGTCGGCACCGTAGGATAATGACACGTGGCACGACGCACATTAGCATATCGGCTGTGATGGTGACATGTGGCACGGCGCACGTTAGCAAAATCAAACTTCCTCAGATTCTGACTTGTGGACTTGGCGCACGTTAGCACTGTTCGGCGTACTTTAGGCGTCGCGACGCCAAAGGCTTTCACGTCGCGATGCGGCAAATTACAAAATACCCTTTTTGTCCAATTTTCAATGTTTGGTCTCAAATCACCTCCAGAATGTCCTGAACTTTATTTATCTATAAAATAAGACAAAAAACATCAAAATATTCACAAAACTCAAGAAACTATACAAAATATTAGGTCAAATGAGTGTGAAATAGTGATATAATTACCACTCATCACACCCCAAACCTAACATTTTGCTAGTCCTCGAGCAAAACATATAATAAAATAACATAAACATCTTTAAAATAAATTTTAACTAAGCCACTTTCGTAGGAATCACGGTTGCATTTAGCGTATGCCAAAAGCCTTTAAACCCTAGGTGTCTCTAGTGGACGAGTTGTAGTCTCGTGAGGGTTTACAGCAATGATACCCACAAATATTTTACAAAAGTAAAAATGTAGTGAAACTAATGCACACAAAAGCAAAAAGAGAATAAAGAAGTTAGTAACTAATCAGGTGAAATTTCTACTCCAAGTTACTAGTTGTTTTGTTTTTTTTTCTAAATTACTGAATAAGTAAATTTTCCTATTATATTTATCATTCTCCATATACACAGCCAACAAAATATTAAACAAATCATTTTTGCCCACAACAGTCATAAGTGCAGTTGATAAGAGAGTAATATTTTTGTCCTAAAGTTTTATCAGAATTCACACCTTTTTGTAGCAATTGAATAATTTTTTTTCATTATTCTGATTTTTTTCTTTGATTTTTGATTTTTTATTTATATACAATATCTTCCATCTATGTAGCGAGTGTTGGGTCGGTGGCTCCCAAACCAGTTGGCTTTAGGGCACCAGGTGTTAAGATACCCCTACAGACTTAATTACCCAGACTTCAGCTATATATATATTTTTTAGCATCTTTGATCCATGTAGCGAGTGTTGGGTCAGTGGCTCCCAAACCAGTTGGCTTTAGGGCACCAGGTGTTAAGACACCCTTACAGACTTAATAACTCGGATCTCAGACGTTTTTTTAATTTGTTTTTTTACTCCATTGCTTTTTGAGATGTTTCCTCCAATTAAACAATAGCACTGAATATTACAAACTTTTCAATTTTAGCTCGTGTCCGTATGTTACTATGTATATTGATAATATCTCCCAACTGAGCATATGAAGATCCATTTTAGTCCGTTTTATGGAGAATTTACAAATTAAATAATTCAAAAATGAAATAAACAAAAACTAACTTGCTTCAAAATGGTTTAAGATACGTCTCTGGAGTGAAAACACTTTACTCAGCTATCTCTTACTAATTTCACCTTTTAGTCAAAATAAAAATACAAAAACACAAAATATTTTTGTCATTTTTTCAAAATTTTTCAATTTTTTTTTTGTATTTTTCAAAAAATTTAGACTAAAAATAAAAACAACACACAAACTAAAAGAAAGGTACAGATCAACTAATTCCCTCCCCCAAACCGAAATGAGACATTGTCCCCAATGTCTTAAACAGTAGAAGAAGAGTTTAGAAGATAGTACCTGGTTAGCTTAAATTCTACATGAAATTAAGGGTTAAGATCCAGATTAATCCGACGCCTTTTACCACGATCGTCCTCAGACCAATTTATGTTTAAAAGGATAGGGTCAACTTGTGGTTCATAGGCTAAGATTTGGTCTATTAGATCTGGAGCAGTTCTGGCAGTGAAGAGGAGTTCTTTTAAAGGTTTTGACACGAACCCATTTCTCCGGGCATCATCAAGAAACACACAAAGAAAATCATAAAATCCATCAACGTTAAACAGCCCAATTGGTTTCTTGTGTATGTTCAGGTTCGCCCAATATAGCACTATAAAAATTTCCTCCAATGTGCCCAAGCCATCACGGTTAATCATTTCTACCAGTCGTTCAGACATACCTGGCACGATCAGTTTTTCTCCGTTTGATGGTCCAATAAGATTTGCCTCCGCCTAGGGTTTTGGGATGATTCCCAAAACATTACTGCCTCCCTCCTGTACGGCCTTTGAAACGATCCCCATTAATCCAAGATTGCCTACGCCATATACTAAGTGCATATTCCTTGCAGCTAAGACTCGACCCATTTCCTTTCCTGCTTCTATGTATTGTGGCTTACTACCAACACTAGTACCGCAAAACACCGAGATGTTTTCAACTCGTCTTCTTGTAGTGGCTTCCATGTTTTACTCTGGATGTCTTCAAAAGTGCAATGATGAGTTGAATTTATAACACCTGAAAAGGGTTAGTAATAATAACACTAGTATCTTCCAAATGACGATTGTTAGCTAAACAAAGAAATCGTGAAAGGTCAAAAAGTCTGGATCTTATCTTCAAAAATAAAGATAATTACAACAGAAAAGCAAATCAAAGCCATAATTAAGGCAACCGAATTGTGTACGCAATATGCCATTTGCTTAGTATAAATTCATTAGGATGCGTCTCAAGAATCCATTCCTTACTCAGCCATCGCTAATGAATTATCTCTTATCTTTGCCAAACACCATTCCTTCTGTCTTAAAATGCTCCGTTTGTGCTTTTCCCTACAAAAATAACACACAAAATTAAAAACTCTACAACATGTATACACAAAATATAAAAATAGAAATTACAACAAAGTGCATGGGTTGCCTCCCTACTAGCGCTAAATTTTTCGTCTTCAGCCAGACGTTACTGAAATCCATCTGTTAAGGAGGTTTCAGTGTCGTTTTGGATGTCCGATTAAAGACAATCCCGTGAACGTTGCTTTTGAAGGGTCTCTTCCAACGGTAAACGGCCAAAAAGACTTTTGTCTCATTCAGTGCTTGTGCCACCTTTTTAACCTTTTTTGCTCCAGTGGTTCCTGAAAAGAAAGAAATAAAATCAGGAGGTCTCGTTTGGTGCTTGACTTGGAATGGAAGTTCCATTCTGCGAACTTCTGGTTGATATCTTTAAATTGTACTCCCCAAAACAGTGATGTTTCTCCTGAATGCCTGAGATCTTCAATTTGGTCCGACAATTGCTCCTATATTTGCTCTGTTTCTTGCTCCACCTTTTCTTCAAAGATGAATTTTAAAATTTCCTTGTTCAGTTCTTCATTTGTCATCTGTGAAAACATGCTCCATAAGTGTCAACCTGAGGATGTAAAGATGTTTCTGACATTAGGTCTTCATCCTCTGATACGACTGGAATGGATGGTTCATGTAGATCTTCATCAAACATCATGGTAAAGCATGATCCAAGATCTTCATTTTGAGGATTGAAAGTTTGATCCTCCATTGTTGGTTCAATTGGTAAAAATAGATCAGCTTCATCCTCGTCATAATCTGAATAATAAAAGTCAAATAGAGACTTCGCTGGTTTGGGCTCCTGAACTGATACCTCTGGTTGTTGATACTGCTCAGCCTCCTCCTCTGTTAAGGTGTCATTATGGATCTCTGAGTACTCGAAGGCTTTGTCAGTTTCATCTGATAATTCTTTTTGAGGTAACTGTCTAGTTTGATCAGTCAATCTCTGAATGAATTTTGATTGTCTCTGAATACTTTCAAATTGATTCTGGCATGTTTCAAGCATTGTATCCAAATTTGCGTCTTGTTTATTGACCCAATCTTTGAGCATGTCAATCATCTGATCTTCCTCTGATGGTTCTGATTGTTGATGGAAATCGAAGGTGGGTGGTGGATAAGATGGAAAGTACGATGGTTCTTCATACCATGAAGGATTTTGATAGCTCTACCACCCTGGATTGTAGTTGTACTCACAATGATCTCTCGGGTGGTTACCATTACATATGTCACATCTCCCCATTGCATCCTGTTGAGCAAATGTGGTATTGCTTGGTTCTGGCATCCAGTGATAGTTGTTGGGCTGGACAACAGGCCTCAGAAAACCGGACTGTTACTCCCAGATTTGAGGTGTATCTTCTAGTAAAGCTAATGATCTCTCAATCTCCCAATAATGTTCCATTTTTCAATCACCTGAAAACAAAAGAAAGAAATTACAGATAAAAATAAAGAAATTAGATACAAGTAAATTAGATAGCTTCAAAATTAATAACACAAGAAAAATAAGTCCCCGGCAACGGCGCCAAAAACTTGACCGGCGTAAACACACACCTATAACGCAAGCGCACGTATCGTTCAAGTAGTATAATAATGATCCCACGAGGACTTAATTCCTACTGTTGTTATTAATTATTGATACTATTTATTTACAGGTATCTAATTATAGGGAAAATGGAATTGATTGCTTTTGGTTGGTTGAATGTGGATTTGCTAATTAAAATAAAAACATACTAAAAAAAATACTAAGGAAAATAAAAGAAAAGACTCAAAGATCTAGGGTTGTGATTCCACACAATATTATTATAAAGATGAATTGATTCTCCTATCTATGTGTAATAAATCAGATTGATAACCTGGAACACGAAATTATGCAAAAGCCTATGTCGATGGTCAGACGTAAATACCCAGTATAACCCAATTGAACCATATGTCTATGTCAACCAAATTACCTGGATTCATTAAGATCAAGTTCCAATTATGGCTACCCCCACCCAACATGTATATGTCTATCCTGTAAGGAAATCTATTAAAGGGTTATCTATCCTCAAGGAAGATCGTGGGCTATTGAATCTAAGGCTAAAACTTAAAATCCCTATGTCTAGTTCATTTTAAGTTTACGACATAAATCTTATTGGTGATTAGACAGAAGAAGCATTAAGCTTAAAACTAAAAAAAAAAAAAACCGAAAGAATTACCCAATAAATAATTAAATCAATTATTAAGCCTAGTAATATTATGTTTCATCACTTCCCTAGAATAAAATAAAATGTTGGGGGTTAAAGGATCCACATTTAATATTTCTTATCTAGGAATCTCACTTTTTATAATATATAAATTATTTTCTGTTATGCTTTCTCTGGAATTAATAATGTTAAACATTTAAAACCAGCCATATAGGCGGTAATCCTTTAGTCCAATTACACCAGCCATATAGGCGGTAAATATCTGTCACATAAAGACCAGCCATATAGGCGGTAAAGTAATTTATATTTTGACCGACCATATAGGTGGTAATAAAGTCTGCCATTAATTAATCCGGTTAAATTATAATTTATAAATTATAATTAAGTGAGATTTACCTAGATAATTATATTAAATTTTTCACCTTTTACCCCATCGGTAAATTAACTACAAAACATAAAGTAAAAAAAGTAAATAAAATTTTATTACAAAAAGTAAAAGTGCATAATTAAAAATACTAAAAGTAAAAATGCTAAATTAAAATTACAAAAACTAAAACACACAAGATGCAATCCTTAGAGTCCTTACAAACTCAAGGAAGACATGATTTGAATCTACTATATTAGTGAAATTAGTTGTAACTTATGAAGTATTGACTTATGAAGTTGCATAATGACTTTATAGATTAGAAGTTTTGATATTAGTGTTGTGCTTGCGATTGTCTACGTATGTTTTTTGGATTTGATCCCTAAATACATAGACAACTCAGTAGCTGTAGCACAAAATTCATATCGCATCTGAGTCATATTGATGTATAACTTAGGTTCTACTAAATATGAATGATGCTGGCTAAGGGAAACGATTTGGTTTGTTGGACAAACTAATATGTTAAAAGGGAACCTACTAGTTATTGCCTACCTTTTGAGTGTTAGGTGAACTCTTGAGGGCCATGAGTATGTGATACACATTGAGATGTGTATATGACACCGTGAATTGGCACTAGAGCAAGTGAGAGAAATTGTTAGGGTTGGTGCTCGGAGTGCCAATTTGAATCGTATTTATGTCTGATTCATGAATACGAACAATTCCTTTTTCCATAATATTACTTACTTAATGGTTGCACCTCTTGTTTTTTATACGTATTCGATCTAATTATGATTAGATTGAAACTAAATATGATTTAGTGATATATATATATATATATATATATATTAGACAAGGACCTAGGATTTACAACGTAGTGCGCAGTTAAAACATAGTTTGTAATTGACATTCGAAAATTTCACTATAAGTTGTTTATTCTCAAATAAAGTTCATGGTTAAGATTTAACGACACGGGTCGGTTAGTAAAATCAGTTGAGACTAGTACATGTCGTATATCAAGACTTGGTCTGATGGTTTATCTCAATGAACCATAAGTCTTGGGAGACTCGTATAGACGTGTAGGTGTTTATTTGAAAAACAGTGAATGACTCACCGAAGATTTCTTAATAGATGGTACACCAACATCAATACGAATCTTCTCGAGTCGAGTAGCATAGTGGTCCTTCGACTTGAATACCACTGTGGATATATGTGACATCCTCCATACTTTGATGGCAGTCACGTCATCGATGTATTTAGATCAAACATCCATCTGTTCGTTGGGTGTGGAATGATGCTAATGATATCCTGTGAGTATCATATAAAATCTGTCAGTTCCGTGTACATGGCATAGGTATCTTGAACATATTTGCGATCTAGTAAATCCATGGTCGTGGTATACTTCGGAAGTGAGTTCCGAGTGTTATTTAGAGATCGCAAATTTGAAAGTCGACTATATTATACATTAGAGATTTGACATTTCTATCTATATCCCCGGTATAATATTGATAGCCTGTGACGGAGGGATTATACGTATGCAATGACCTCGACTTGCATAGTTTAGCGAGATTATCCATGGTAGTCATAATTCATGAGTGGGTAAATTATGGACATGATAAGTGTGGTTTATACCCACTTATTCTTGTAATATTAGCTTATTATTTTGTTAATTTCCGTATCATTTAATGTCATTTATAGTTTATTTTATTTCTTGTTTGTAGAAAGCATTAGAACATCAAGAATGGAGCAAATACGCGTGTTTTGGGACCTATTGGGAGCATTGGACTCAAGAACATGTAAAATCAGCATCAGTTGCGCACTGAATTTAAAAAGGCTAGCTATAACCTTTGATCTAGAAAGAGTTATGAGACCCATAATATATCAATTTGCATCTACTCGAATAGATCTAGACAATTGTGCGCACTAGAGCCGCGGCGCCCTCGGCAGAACCACTCTCATACAAAAAATAGAGAGTTGGGCGCCGCGGCGCCCGGAACGCCCAAAAACCTAATTTTTAGGGTTTTAACATGCATAAAGAGTCCAAGGATTTATTATAAATAGATTAGTTCATCCAAACTCAAGAAGAGAGGCTAATACACAACACAAAATACCAAAACACTTATTTTTAGAGATCCAATGAGGAGGATTGAAGAGCAACAAGAGGAGACGAATGCGGTGACATCCGAAGAGGAAGAGATTCAATTTAGATTTTATCTTCTTATTTCTTTCTTAGAACTCTAATGATTTCCATTAGATTAATGACCATGCTTTTATTGTTTTTATCCTTAGTCATGAACTAAAATCCTTAATTTTGGAGAATGATGTAACTGATGTTTGAACCTTTGTTTTAATTGTTAATTTTGTTATGAAGTTTTATTAAGTCTATTTGTATTCTTTTGAGTTTAATGATTTGTGTTTGCTGGCCACAAATATGATGATATATGTTTGGAATCTATCACTCGAGAGATGGGATTTTGAATAGATCTATAGAATATAACTTAGGAGTTTTATAGAGTTCGAGAGAATATATAAGTTCCTTTGAAGTCATTAATATAGAATCACAAAGCGTAATGAGTTGTTAACTACTAGATTTTTATAGAGATATCGAAGTCCATAGTTGATGATATTTTCACTGATGCTCGAGATAGGGAGTGGATATTTTTGGAATCTTGACTTATAAACAATATAAATGAACAAGGATTAATTGGCATGACAAATACATAGGCGGCAACTAGGTGAATTCATGATCTAGAATCTCTATCATATTAGTCCCTCCTATATAATTATTTTTATATTTATTTACAAAGATCTTTATTATTTGTTTTCTAAATAAAGTTAGGATTATCAATTGTAGTATTTAGTGCGAGTTAACACAATCCATGTGGGTTCGACACTCTAAACTCATTTATATTAAAATTTGACACCGTACACTTGCGGTACAATATAAAAATCACAATAATTTTTTGGCGCCGTTGCCGGGGATTGTTTGTTTAATTCACATTATACTACTACCAAGTAATCTTAGTTTTAATTTAGATTTTTATTTTTATTTTGTTTATTTTATATTTTTATTGTTATATAGTGTTTTCTTTCGTGCAAGGAGAGTTGGAAAAGAAGCAATGGCAAATCCCATTGATGCACTGATCACTCAAGTATCATCCCTCACGGCTCATCTATCATGTATTAACAAATCAAATGAACCAACCGTTTATTGGAGCTGCTTCTGCTAATGGAATGCTCTATATTTTAATACCCTGTAGACAATAGGATAGGTCTTGAATATATTCTTTGTTATCTTTGAGATATTAAGAATGAGTTTCTTATTCATGGAGAATATAGTCCGCAACCACTAGGGTCAGATTAGTTTTGAGTCTAATTATGATGTTAGATGTTCTACATCATATAGAGTTAGAAAAGATGCAGTAGGAGTGTCATTGTTGATTCTACTATATTAGTGGAATTAGTTGTAACTTATGAAATATTGACTTATGAAGTTGCATAATGACTTTATAGATTAGAAGTTTTGATATTAGTGTTGTGTGTTTGCGATTGTCTGTGTTGTGTTTTGGATTTTATCCCTAAATACATAGAAAACTCAGTAGCTGTAGCACAAAATTCATATCGCATCTGAGTCATATTGATGTATAACTTAGGTTCTAAAAAATATGAATGATGCTGGCTAAGGGAAACAATTTGGTTTGTTGGATAAACTCAATATGTTATAGGGGACCTACTTGTTATTGTCTACCTTTTGAGTCTTAGGTGAACTCTTGAGGGCCTTGAGTATGTGATACACATTGAGATGTGTATATGATACCGTGAATTGTAACTAGAGAAAGTGAGAGAAATTGTTAGGGTTGGTGCTCGGAGTGCCAATCTGAATCGTATTTATGTTCGATTAATGAATACGAACAATTCCTTTTTCCATAATATTACTTACTTAAGTATTGATGGCAGTCACGTCATCTATCTATTTAGATCAGACCTCCATCTGTTCGTTGGGTGTGGACTGATGTTAATGATATCCTGTGAGTATTAGATAGAATCTGTCAGTTTTGTGTACATGGCTTAGGTATCTTGAACATTTTGCGATCTAGTAAATCAATGGTCGTGGTATACTTCGGAAGTGAGTTCCGAGTGTTATTTAGAGATCGTAAATTTGAAAGTCGACTATATTATACATTAGGGATTTGACGTTTCTATCTATATCCCCGGTATAACATTGATAGCCTGTGACAGAGGATTATACGTATGCAATGACCTCGACTTGCATATTTTATCGAGATTATCCCTGATAGTCATAATTCATGTCTGTGTAAATTATGGACACGAAATTTGATTTCGTGACGGATAAACCTAAACTTAGAGAGTCCCACAATATGAAGTGCACTCATTGAGCACTTGGGCAACACGTTATTAATAATACAGATTATTCATAATACTTCCCCGAATTAAATGAGTTAATTCGAAACATTTAAACAGTTAAACGAAATTACATGCATAACGGGATTTTGGTAAATTAATAATTAATATTTATTTTTATTTGATAAAAAATTTTATTTGATACATATTAATTAACTGTCAAATGAGATTTTGACACATGTCATTAATATATATATTTTGTTATTTAGTGTAAATAAAAATACATATATATATACTAATAATTATATTAATTAATTATTTAGATATTTAAATATTAATTATTTAGATAATTAAATAATATCTATATTTCATAATTTTTATGAAATATGTTTAAATATTATTGGTTACTAATAATATTAAACTTTAAGGTTGAAGTATTCAATTTGAATTTGTCTACTTTAACTTTATGTTAATTAGATTAAATAATTCATTTGTAGTTATTGTTATTACATATGTTTTATTATTATTGGTAACAAGTGGCATGTTTTGTTTTTTGAAGCTTAAATAATTCAAATTGAATTTGAATTCTTTAATTATAATTAATTGACTTTAAATGATCAAAATACCCCCAAGTTAGGTTAAGCCATGTATATAAAGTACAAAATTTTATTTTATCTTTCCTAAGCTTCCCTTGGTCGAAAATAAACCTCCATGAAAGCTCCCAAAAGTTTTCATGAAGAAACTTGAGAGAAAGTGATGAAATCAAAAAGAAAGCTTAAGAAAGTTAAGAGATTTTGAGGTAATCTTCAATATTCTTAAGCTTAGAAAGCTTGTTTCTTATTCTTGAGCATCTAGAATAGTTCTAGGATTTTTTTTCTTTCTTGGATTTTGGGGCTTTTTGATTTGGAGGATGGATTTGGAGGCTAAATGCATGTGTGAAGTTAGATTGAATAATATTAGTATATTATTAGTTCAATTTTATCATTTGATGACTTGTTGCTATTCTAGAGTGTTATGACCACTTTTGTAACTCCTAGAATTATTATTTAGTTCTTCATAAGTGGTGGCTTTGATTTGTGTAAATATTAATATGATTAATGTTGAGAAAATTGGATTTAAAGCATGAAAAATGATATTTTTGGCAACCAGATCAGATTTGGAAATTCTGGATTTTTGGTGATGAAAAATATGTTATTTAAATGTATTGGATGTATATTGGGCATTGGAATAATTTCCGGAATTTGTTTCGGAGTGAAAATAAGCGAAAACGGTAAAAAAAAAAACGGTGTTACCGGGTGAGTTTTGGGCTTACTGGGTGACAGCTGTCCAAACAGTGAATTGGTCACTGTTTAGGTAGCCCATGAACTGTCCAAATACTATTGGGGCAGACCTGGGCAGCCCCTATGTGAATTGGTTGGTCGGTTCGGGCAAAAATGTGTTTTATACCATTTTACGGAAAAATGTTTTCGTAAAAAGTCTCGCAATGTTTTCTAAATTATTAATATTATTATTTGATAACAAATATAATATGTTTAGGTGAAATATGAATGAATTATTCATATTGGATATTAAATAATTTATTCGATAAGTTTAAAATTTTTTAAAGTTACGATTTCGCCCGAACCTCGCTTCCGCATGCGCCTTGAGAAAACCCCAACAATAATGATAACATAATGTGCTGTTAATATAGAGAAAATAATTCATCGATTACCTTAGAATTTAATGTTTTTTAAATTGAAATATCTTCCGATTTTTGGTTTGCGAAGTGAAACCCTCAATTGAGTAATAAAAGGAATCAACTACTGAATATAGGGACTAGATATAAGAGGGATTCTGGACGCTTTGCTGCTTTTCTCTACTGATAATTCTTACGTATTTTTCATAGTTTTTATTTCACATTACCAATTAAATCATTTACTTTGATTAAGTTATTGCTGACGTTTGTATTAAGTGATTCAGTTCATTCGTAACCATCTCTCTGAGTTTTCGACACCCCAACTATACTGTGATAACCGCAAGTACTTTTTGGACGTAATCGCCCCTCTTGATGACCCAGCTTATGAGGATTGATCTTTACCTCCTCATTGTTTATACATTTTTATTTATTTATTTATATGTTTATTTATTTTATGGCGAACTAATTTCCTAAGAAAAGCTAGGGTTGAACTCTTATACTTAAATTCCTATATTTATGTTTTCGATTCCTGAATAATTTTTAATGTTTAATACAATTGGTATTTTATTATTATCTTTCATCTTTTAATTTTCGATTAATTCAGAGATTGTGTTTTTACTAATTTTCATATAGGAATAGTTGTAGGAGCGAAGCGGGGTTTACCACTAATTTTCACATATTCTTTGAAGGTCTCTCTGGCTTCTCCACAGAGCGACAAGTCTATCTCCAGGTTCGTGACATATTGGTTCAGAAAGGCCTCTGCTAATGCCCTCCAATCATCCCTGACCTTTCTCTCCAGGCCATGATACCATACTACGGGCTCCCCTTCTAGTGACATCTCAAATATCTTATGCACCCGGGGCTTCGAAAAACCCACTGAACTCATAACTGAAACATATTTCCGGAGATGGACCCTAGGATCTCCATTTCCATTGAACTTGGCCATGTCAGACATCTTAAACTGAGGAGACAACTGTTCTTCAAAGGTCATCGCATCATAGTCTAACAGATCTTTATATTTTCCCTTCATCTTGCGGGTAACTGACTCTACTTGTTCTCTGAGTTTCTCTAGCTCTGCCTAAGACTTGGCTATCTTTCCCGCGGCATACTCTGCCATTTCATAATCAAAAATAGAGATTTCTTCGCTCACCCTATTCGGAGACTCCTCATGCCTTCCATCCTCGTTATTTTTTGTTCCCACTGTGCGGGGTACTGTCAAATTGGCCATAACATTGGTCAAAGCTTGTAGTTGCTTGGTAATTTTGGTGATGTTGGTCTCCGATTGATCCATGTGGGAACCTTTGCTGTCTGACGCATCCATGGTTGCTAACCTTTTCTTGAAAAGTCTTCATTCTTTTCTAACCCAACATATATCTAAGATGGCTTTTAAGACAAAGGGGTTAGGATGATGCGTGTATGCATGAGATGCATGAGATTCATGTGGTTATCAAAACAACATATATCCTTCTGACCTTATTCCTCCCACGCTCGTGGTAAGTCCATTTATGCCCTATGTATTGCTCATTTTATGCACCAATGTGGGCACACAAAGATCGTTCTCTCCTATGCTACAAGGGTGAACCTTGGCTACCTCAGTCCCTTTTCATTAGTAAAAGACAAAGACAGCCCATTTACAAGATTGATTAAGCCTATTATAGGGATCGTGCCATTGTCTATAAATTATGAATTGGGCCCTCGGTAATCACGGTTGTAGCAGGGATGGACTTGGAGATATCCAAAAGTATACAAATATGCCATAACAAGGCGTATCCTTCCTAGGTGAAAGCCAGTGCGGATATCGGACTCATGCATCTGGCATATTCAGATCATGTTTGGACCTTCTAAGCCCATCAAGGTTTTCATACAAGTTGGCCCGTTATCATTTTAAAGCATTCAATCAGATTATCGCGAGGTGTAAATTTGTCCCAATTGAAAAGGCCCAACAGGTTTACACTTTTGCGATAAGGTGGCTAAATAACTTCAAATGATAGGGGCCCCAAAGACAAGATGGTCCATCGTCATTTTGAAAACTTTTGGCCCAATCATCATAAGATACAAACTCATCCCAGTTTAAGTGGCCCAACAAGTTCTTATCTTATGACGAGATGCCCAAATGGATCCAAATGATAATAGGCCCAAACACAAGCATTGGGGGGTAGCTTCTATAGGACGTATAATTATGGTTCATATGTGGGCTTTCAAGGGTATGGATAAGACTCTCATCGGTGAAGGGTTTCTCACAACTAGGTCTCCCCACTCAAGGGTTCGAGCGACCAAGTAAGCACTCATTTTTTATATCCTAGGGTACGTGCCAATGAGTGAAGTTTATCATCATATAACAATCCGCCACCTTGAGTGAAAGTGACTTCACGATACATGACGCCATCGGGGTAAAAAAGGTATGCAAAATATATGAGACTTGGTTAACCAAAGCCAAAGCCACGGACACTACAAGGCATTATTTCGGGGCCGATTCTCTATCCCAGTGGAGTCGCCATCTGTAGGAACGAAGCGAGGTTTACCGCTATGCCTATGATGCTCGGCGACCACGACACTATTGGGCTCGCAGCCTGTAGAGAGTACGGATTAGCCCGCGGGGGACTAAATCAGAGAATAAATGAGTCACCACCCAGTGTGAACTGGGAAAGATTTAAGGCCACACTCACTCCTCGCAAAGGAAGACCTCAAACCATTGTGTTCAGAATTGTCCTTTACTTATGCCAGTATAATGGATGGGTTCACACATTGGTATAGCCAAGTCTTAAAGCAATTCATACATAAAAGCGAATAAAAATATAATAACATACCCAAATGAATAATAAGCCCAATAACATAGTTCCAAAAGCATATTAAATTAAGAAATGCGAGATGCGATAACAAAAATTATAATAAACAGTCAAAAGCAAGAAAAAAACGTCAATAAATAAATAGCAAACAAAAGGGGTTAATCACGCATATATGATTATTTCCCGAGTGGTACGTGGAGTTATATCCCAAGTACAGACCGTACTACTGTCCATTCGGATTCAGCTACAAAATTTACATCTGGGTTTCCCTCCGATATACCTAAAGGGATAATAACATGCATAATCATCAATGTAATGTAAACAGACATAAAAAAAATAAAGGCAAAATAATAAAATAACGATAAATAGACAAAAAGATAAATAACAAAATAAAGATGAAATAACGATAAACAGACAAAAAGAGAAATAATAAAATGCTAAAGAAAAGAAAAAATGTGACCATAAATTTGGCCGTCTTTGATGTAGGACTTTACATACCCGGCTAGACGTATTTCACGTCCAGCCAGACATGCAGCGTCCGGAACTATAAAAATAAATTTGGTAAGGGTGCCCTCAGGTCTTACCTTTTAAATTGCTTTCTCGGAAGAGCGTTAGGCTATCGCCGAAAGGATTTCTAGTTGTTGTTTGCTGTTTGCTATTTGCTATTTGATGTTTGTTGTTTCGCTATTTTCTATTTTTGGCTGCTGTTTTGGTTGTTTTTGGCTACTGTTTGGTTGTTTTGGCTGCTACTTTTGGTAATTTTGGCTGCTGTATTTTGGTTGTTTTGGCTGCTATTTTTTGGTTGTTTTGGCTGTTGTTTTGGCTGCTATTTTTGGTTTATTTTGGCTACTGTTTTTGGTGATGTTTTGGTTGTTGTTTCACGGTTTGGAAGGTTGTTGTTTCACGGTTTTGAAGGTTTATGTTTCACGGTTTGGAAGGTTGTTGTTTCACGATTTGGAAGGTTGCTGTTTCACGATTTGGAAGAATGCTGTTTCACAGTTTGGATGTTTTTGGTTGTTTTTTGTTCGGTGGTTCTTGTTGTTTTCTTCTCGGTTTTTGTTGTTTTTTTCTGTTTGTCTCCCTAGGGTTGCCGATCAAGAGGAAGAAGAAAGGCTTCAAGGGTTTTTTGTTTGTTGTTCACGCCCAAGCTCATTTTGTGTCAAGATTGGGTCTCTTTTATAATGTCTTGAAGGGATCTCAAAATAGGGAAACAAATCATGGAAATTTGGGGGATATACTCTCAAATTATTTTGGGAATAAAATCCTCTAAATTTGGTGATAAGGTGATTTCAAATCTTGTTAAATTGGCATGGATGGGATCCAAATCTCATTAAATTGGAAAATGTTGATGATGGGATTTAGACATGTGGAATGCATGGGGTTTTGGGCGTGTGGATGGATCATTGGCTACATGGGCCGATTCTCTATGGGCTGCATGGTGGGTCCGAGGCTAAGGTTTAAAACAGAAACTGACTGGGCGAATCTGAGGCGGGCTAGTGAGTCTGAATCCGATGAGGGGCTAATTTTGGAGGTTTTCCTTCCTTCCGGCATTCGTTCTTCGCCACTTCCGTAACTTTTCAGGTAGTGCCTCCATACGAGGCTCATCATTGGGCTCATGCAAAAAATGCAGTGTCTACAATAGTCTTGCTTTTTCTATGTGTGGTTGGGGAACCCAGTTGTGACTTATTGTTATTTTATGAGTTAATCTTCTACTGCAGTATTGCTCTTGGGTATATTGTCGACACTAGATAGGTAATAAAAATAAAATATTTTTCTTTTAATATAGAGAAAATAATATACCAATTACATTATGATTTAATGTATTTTAAATTGATTTATTCTCCGATTGTTAGTTTGGGAAGTGAAACCCTCAATTGAGTAATAAAATGAATCAAACATTAAATATAGGGATGCTATACAAGAGGGATTCCTGACGCTTTGCTGCTTTTACTCCATTGATAATCCCTAAACATTTTTCATAATTTTATTTTTAAATTACCAATTAAATCTTTTCCTTTAATTAAGTTATTGCTAACATTCTTATTAAGTTACTTAGTTCCTTCGTAACCATCTCTCTGATGAATCGACACCCCAACTATACTGTGATAACCGCAAGTACTTTTTAAGCGTAATCACCCTCCACCTTGTAAAATTCGGCCAAAGGATTTATTTTGTTGCTAAAATATTTTATTTAATATCTTCATTAAGACATAATCAAGTTGTCAAAATAACTCTTGTAACTTCCATCTTAATTAAGATATGAATTTAAAATCAAATTTAAAATCCATTTATTTCCAAAACTCAAATTATATACAACATATAATTTAATAATTACAAGATTTAGAATTATAAAATGTTAAGTGATTATCTTATAACCATTAACATTAAATAAATATCCTATATAAAAATTAATATAAGTTCCATGTGCGACAAATATATTATTAATCATACTAATAATATATATGAGTTTATAATTCGACTATCCAATTATATTTAATTTGTTACAGTATATCGAGCTAGCACAGAGATCAAATAGACCTACAGGATCTCCAATAATCCTTAAATATTAATTAAACTATTTAATTAAATATTATGAATTATTAACTTTAGGTTATTCTACTAAAAACCAAAATCTACACTCTCGTTGCCGTAGATATATTATATAAGCTGAACTATGTCGGTGTCCATCGATATAGTTATTACATACGGATTGGACCTTCACGCGTATCTCATAATTAGAACCGGATCATAATGTCTATTATACCCCTCTAATTATTTTTACCTTAAGTACCATTGATTCTCTAATGAATGATTTATTCATAACCATTATGACTAGTAATATTTCTATTCATAAAAGAAAGACTTGAGCGCTCTAATCATTCAAGTACCGAATCAACCCTTAAGGAAGATACTCTTCTACTTCTCGCAAAAAGGAGTGAACTCCATATCTATATAAAATATCCCCATGTAAATACCAAACCATGTCCCCAAAGTACGTATCTATTGGTCGGGATTGCTACACCAACCTCACCTTTGTAAATCAAAGGACATAGCTTGCCATGTAGGAGTTCATAGTACACTCAGGACTCAGACCAATCCATATATGACCATTTAGTAGATTGAAATGAATTTCTTTATTTAACGGATATTATGAGAAATTTATTTCTATTTGGGTCCAGTCCTATATGATAACATTATACAAGGTGTCTTCATTCTCATGTCACCACATGGACGATCTCAGATCAAGGTCGCTATACAATTATAGAATGGACAATAGCTATAGATAAACAATAAATAAAGTAACCGTTTTGTTTGCTCTATATGGACTATTTTAGATTACTAACTCCAGACTTAAATCCTCTTGTGTATGACACTCATACACTAAGTCTGAAGGCACATAAGTAATAATTGGTAAACTAGATAATTTACAATATGCGATTTAAATCAAAACAATTTATAAATGAAGAATACATCTTTTATTTTATAATAAATGATTTTGTTTACATATTACATTAAGTTCTAGGGCATATATCCCAACATATGTTGCAGTCAATAGTTGAAGCCTCCAAAGATACAGAGCACTCGACAGTCAGAAGGGTGAAACATGGGGTCGAAGCCTGCCTAAAAGAGAATATTATAGGTGAAGGACGCCTAGACATGATGGTTGAAGCATCCAAGCCACAGAGGAATGAATTTCTACTAACACGTGCCAACCATCTTGAAACTAAACTCTTCTCCTATCTTTTAAAAGCTCACTTACCAAGAACTACCATTATGAACTATGAATGTATCAACATCTTTGAATTCATGCCCTAACTTCATCACTTTGGTAGAATCCTCTACATTTAGGAAACTAAAGTTTAGTCCGTAGAAAATCTTTCATCATTAATGCTATAGAAACAGTAATATATATCCTAGAATAGAAGAGGTGTCTAGACTCCGGATATATGTACCGAATACTCGAAGGGGATCCAAAAGGAATGTAAGCTTTTAGCCTTACATTGGAGAATGCAAGATCTTTGTTAGTAGGACAGACAATCACCCACCAAATCGAAAAAATGAAAAATGGGTGAATCCCATATAAAAGAGAATACTGAGGGGTGGATGAATGGGCTAACTGCCAAAGTTAGGATGATGATAGTTCTTGGGAACAACAGAAGCCCTCTAGGAATGAGTAACTTCAATCAGCGAGTCCAAATGCTTGGGATCCGCCGAATTCGAGAGGTGGTAGTGAAACTAAAACCCATATTTGGGGACAATCAAGGAAAATATCACACCCCCAGGAAATCTGACCATGTGATCAGTAGGAGACAGCTTAGCCATCACATAATCCCCTGACATGCACCTATTGACTATTGATTTATTGATTATATGCATGGCTATTATGCTAACGTGATCAAAAAACTCCTATAAACATGTTGAACATAAATATATAACTTGTTTTCACAATTTGAAAAATTAAACATAGAGTTATAATTGGCTGATCATATAATACATACTTATATATACTCAAACAAATATACATATGTACATAACTCGGCCTCATGGCATGACTTGACAATAACTATCTACTAGGCCTGAGTTTAACTCTGACGATCGTGGTGTTTAATGCCGGCCGCTGGGTCTTGTCTCCTCTAATGCTGATCATGCACATGCATGAACTTGTAACCTGTAAAACAACTGGAGAGTAAGGAGGGTCAGGTCTTTTGAAAGACCTGGTGAGTAAATACTAGAATACAAAAGATAAGTCTTAAATGTAAGGCATGAGTAAACTAAAAAGTAGAAGCTACAAGACCTGAAATGTGAAGAAACTAGAAAATATTGGGATATATACCAAAGATCATAATGTAATTTGTAAACTATATTTTATTTTAAGTAATAAACAATGCAATTATTCATTTATTAAAATATTGATTTTAAAGTTGCATAATATAAATTATCATGCATGCCCTTGGATACTAAATGTACTTTTAGATTTAGTGTATAAATGTTATTCACAAGAAGATTTAAATATGAAATTATTTATCCTAAATAGTCAGTAGAGAGCAAACAATGACATGTACTTTGTTTGTGGTTTAACTATAATTGCGGTCCATTCCATATTGTATGATGACTTTGATCCGAGTTTGTTCATGTGATGACATGGGAATGAAGGCACCTTATATGATGCGATCATAGAGGACTGGACCAAGACATAAATGAATTTCTTTTAATATTCGTTAAACAAAGAAATTCATATCAGTCTAATAGATGATCATATATGGATTGATCTGAATCTTGAGTGTAATACGAACTCATGCATGGTAGGTTATATTCTTTGATTTAAAAAGGTGAGGTTGGTGTAGAAATCACGACCAATAGCTATGTATTTTAGGGACTTGATTTGGTGTGTAACTAGGGATGTTTTATGTAGATATAGAATCCACTCATTCTTGTGAGAAGTAGATGAGTATATTCCTTAAGGGTTTATTCGGTACTTGAACGGTTTGTGTGCTCAAGTCTTTATGTTATGAATAGAAAGATTAATATTCATAATAGTTATGAATAAATCGTTCATTAGAGAATCAATGGTACTTCTCGTACTAAATAATTAGAGAGGTATAATGGATACTGGAGAGGTAGTGCCTCATATAGTAGTACCCCAGACTACTGCATATAAAAACCCCATAACTCTTCCCACTGTAGTTACTGTTGTGATATTTTATATCGTACCGTAAGTGTACGGTGTCAAGTTTTAGTAAAGATAAGTGAAATAGTGTCGAACCCACAGGGATTGTATTCAACTCACACTAAGTACTATAATTAGTAAACCTAACTTTATTTAGAAAGCAACTAAATTAAGATTAAAAATTAAATAAACAAGATATTAAAACGTTTAATTAAGATAATCCAAGAAGAGAGAGATTATATAGTCTGATTTCACCTAGCTATCTCTTATGTATTTTCATGTCATTCAATTCTTATTCAGTTTCAATGTTTATAAGTCAAGAATCCTAAATTATTCTAACTCTCTCTCCCGGATACCGAGTGAATATATTATTAATTATAGACTTTGATATCCATATAAAATCTAGTAATTAATAATTCATTACGCTCTGTGATTATGTGTTAACGAGATCAAAGGAATTATAGATTCTCCCGAACTCTATGAGACTCATAGGTTATATTCTCTAGATCCTATTCAAAATCCCCTCTCCCAAGTGATAGATTCTAAACATGCATCATCTCAATTTGTGGCGAACAAACTAGAAGTATTAAATACAAGAGAATATAAATAAACTGAAATAAAAAATCATAACAATTAAATTGGCAATCAATACATAGGTTCAAGCATAAGCTACATCATCCTCTAGAATAATATATTTAGTTCATGACCAAAGATAATAACAATGAAAATAGTGTCATGAATCTAATAGAAATCAATAGAGTTAAAGAAAGAAACTAGAAAATTAAACTCGAATCGAATCTCTTCGCCTTCGGACATCACCGCTTTCGTCTATTCTTGTCGGTCTTCAATCTTCCTCATTTGATCTCTCTAAAATATGTGTTTAGAACTCTTGAGTAATGAAATCAGAGAACCTTCAGAGTACTCAATGCAACTAAAATCCTAGTTCTTGAATAAATCATCTAAGACAGACTCACAGTGTGTGTGTGTGTTTGTAAAGGTCCATTCACAGCTCAACTCTCAAGTAAGCCAACTCAATGATTTCATCTCAAAAATTGAGATCCGATGGGTCAAACCAACCTATATATCTCAAAAGTACTATGTATTTGCCTATTTGTGCTCAATATGGTACAATTTGTTCTTCCTTTTTTCCTTTCCATTTCATCAATTTTCAACGCACCTACCCTTTAAGGTAGCATTTCTCCTCTTGGTGGTCCTAACATTCGCCTATGAGTAGCCTCACGTTTATCAGTTATAGGTGGTTTAACTTCTTTTTTTCTTTTCAAATTTTTTTTTTTCATTTTTTCATTTATTTTTAACCATACCATACATCATAACAATAGTATATTGAGATAGATATCTAAGCAAATGGTCATTCATCGGTAAGCAATTTCTTCAACTAGTCACTTTGCCAACTACCGAGGTTCTTACTGCTAGAAATATATGTTAAGTGCTTACGAGTCTAACCTAGATCACCTACTAAGGCATAAGAAAATAGTCAATTGAGCGCTTATTATTTCTAAGATTTCATCTAAAGAAAAATAAAATTCATCATTAGACTTATGTTTTACTATCAACGATTAAAAAACTAAACTTTATTTTTTTATTAAATTAGCAGGAACTATCACTATATTCACACACCCCCAAACTTAAAACTTTCATTATCCTCAATGTAAGATAAACATAAAGCAACAAGAGTGAAGAACAACACTACCGGGCATGGAGTTGATCAGGCTATTACTGGTCAAAATTTAGTGCGCGGGCTGTGTGGTTTACGCTAACACATGTATAAATACACATACAAACTAATAAACTATCAAATAGCACAAAATAAAATTAAAATAAAGTAAAGAAAAATAAAAATAAAAATAAAAATAAACAAATGTAAGGGTTGCCTCATCGCTAGCGCTAAATTTAACGTCTTCAACCAGATGTTACCACCCAAGTGGTCACGGTGGCTTCAATGTAGCGGACCGGGTAGTCTCATCTACATTCTTCTTTGGTATCCACTGGTTGTTATGACATGAAAAAGATAGCTTGGCAGGCTGTGACAATTTATCCATGGATGGTCCCCCACGGTCTACTGATGGTTGAAATTTTTTAACTACACATGTGGCAAACTTGGCTTGACCATGTTTTGAGCTTTCCAGGGATCATCTTTAGGTGAGCATTGACTTTTGTTTTTCTTTTTTTACAGTGCTTTGGAATCGATTTCAGTTCTTGCTGTAGAGGATTTTCTTGTTGTTTTGCACTATGCTCTTTGGGGTTGACTTCAGTATTACTAGGAACACCATTTCTGTTTATTGGCCATGGAAGAAGCAATGTGCCCAATCGTACTTCTAAGGACTTCATCGTTGCCCCTCTATTTCCCATATTTGTTTCAATGTGTTAAGCATCGACTTATTCTTCTCAAACCTTCTGAAGTTTTAGCAACAAACGTGCTTATAGGGTATTCTAGGAAGGTTCTGCTCACCTCTTTGATTATTATAGCCAGTAGGAGGTTGCAAGACATTCATATATGGCATATGACAAGTTTGTATGGTAATAGTTAGGCATATGATTGCCTCTATAGTTGTTGTGAAATTTCGATTGTTCACATATTAGACTTGCTCATATCCTCCATCAGGTAAGATCATTCTATTAGCAGCAGTAACTTCAATAGATGGTTAGCCCTGTTGATTGGTCAATGCTTCTAGATGAGTCGTGAGAGATGACATTTGAGATGTAAGTGCAACAATAGGATCACCTTGTATAACCCATCCACTTTAGTTACAGTTGATCGTTCACTCGCCATTGGAAATTATTAGTGACCATCTCCTCCAGCAGAGCATAAGCATCTTCAGTAGATTCTTGAACATGATTCCTCCAGCAGCTGCATTGACCATAGTTCTATTTGGATCATTCAACCCAATTTAGAATAATGAATTTGAACCCAGTCTTTAAAATTATGTTGTGGGCACCTCCTAAGTAGATCTTTGAAACGCTTCTCAGGCCTCGTAAATATTCTCAGTCTCCACTGCCTAAATATGCTTTATTTTCTGTTCTCAGTTAAGCTGATTAGCAGGTGGAAAGGACCTTAAAAGAAATTTTGTATCATATCCAGCCATTCATGTCATGTGCTCCCTATTAGTATTGATTACAGGCATCCCTCGCCTTGTCCCTTAAAGAGAATGGGAATAAGTGTTAGCCTGATGGTGCTTTAGTGACTCCATTCATATTTATGTATCTGCCATCTCCAGAAATCGGTAAATGCAGTGGGATCTCTACAGCTGAACCCCAAATTGGTTCTTTTGCACCATGTTGATCTGTTGGAAAAATTACCAAGCCCCAAGATCAACAAGAACAAGCAAAAATATAAATACATGAATGAATTGATTGAAGTATGGCGGAATCATACTCACAATACTTGAAAATGGATGCTAAGATGATGCGAAATTCCTCCCTTGTGCAGTGAAGCTCTCGGCCAAGAAGAAAAGAGGGACTCCAAGTCGAGTTTGATCCTTCCAAGCTCAAGGATTAGTTTCCCATATCACCTATGTATGATCCCTTGAAGGTGCTAGCCTTTGTTGTGATTTTGAATGCACAACTTCTTCAAATCTTGCCACAAAAATTGAAGAAATGGAGAGCCCAAAACTGCATGTAGTTTCGGCAATGTGAGAGAGAGGAGAGTGGAATGATTTTTGTTACAAAAAATCAATTTATATTTATGCCATAATATTTATTAAATTAATAATAAACTTATGACACAAATCATGCAATGGCTTAGAGTGTCAAACACTCAAACTCCATGCAAAACCATTGAGTGTATTGTACACTATCATCATGCAATGTATTAAAAATTAAATAATGCATAAAATGACATGTGTCATGTGGGCCACACGTTTCCAAATGAAAGTGGGCCCACGTGCACTCACGCGTTCGGGTTCGATATTTCCGAAATACCGAACTTACGTCGCGACGTTAATTAAATCGAATTTAAATAAATAATTGCGCCTAGCGAAATTATTATTTACGTCGCTAACGAATTAATTCTAAATTAACTCGTTTGCCCGAATTAAAATCTAATTTTAATTTCGCGTCGAAATCGAATTTCGATTATTATATCGAATATAATAATTTTACGATTAATTCCAAATTAATCGTTCTCTCTCTATGTATAGTACTTTATCCAAGATAAAGTCTCTCCGTAATTAATCCAAGATTAATCGAGTTTGAATCATACGTCATTGGTGAATCTTCGGGAAGCGACCCAAGAGATCTCTGGATATGTTGGCAGTAAATACGGTCGTCAGATTATCCGAACACGTACGTACCAAGTACTACGTTTTTACCGATTTACAAGACAAGGTTAGCCTCTAGCAAAACGCCATGCCTACCCAATTCTCCAGAAAATTCTTATTGGAATATAAGATCTATAACAGGCGTAGTATACCGTAGTATAGTGTATATCGAACCAGTATCGGATGATCACATGTAAGGCCTGGGGCTGGAGATGTGTCTGCCCCGTACGATACACATATCGGACATCAAGCAACCAGTCTCTTTGAATCGGATAATCCTGACCTAGTCATATTATCCCGATGGTTGCAACCATTATAGAGTACTAGTTCTGTATCCCTCGCGATCATCATCTCCATATGTCTGAAGTGATACTTCCATCTTGACATCACACCCAATACACTACGATTCTCGATAAATCCAGAAGAGGTGTACACAGAACCCGTTAAAGCCCTGGACCACCAAAACTAAAGTTTACCGATTGTCGTAAGTACTAGCGATGCAAGTCTCAGGTTAAGATCATATGCACCTACCCTGAAGCGGACTCCCATAGACACGCAGACATACTACCAATGGGATTCCGCGGGGTCTATCCAGAGCGAAGCTGTTTTCCGTACCATCGGTAAAACACAACCTCCTACCGCACTTGCATAAGTATCCTATACTTAAATATATGAGAACTATGCCGTTGTGCCCTCACAACATGCACAAGTGCAGTACTAGTCTATTCCGCATTATCGATGTCCAATCTCGATAATACTACGACTAGGGATATTTAATGATTAAACCTTTATGGATTGATACCGTCTCATATCATCACAATCCGGAACTAATCATAGGGACTCTTACCATTTTTATATCAAAGTAAATAAATTACAAAACGGTAAAAGGCAATTTCATTACTACATAGTTAATTTTGTACAATAATACAATATCATTTACAAAATAGTGACGCTATGGGTCATAACTGTCTAACAATCTCCCACTTGGCCTATAGCCAGTCACTCAAGCATCTAATACCTGAACTATGTATGTGTCGCTCAAACTTTTCCCGAGGAAGGAATTATTTTCGTCAGCGGATCTGCAATGTTGTCCTCTGATGCGATCTTTTCGATCTTCACATCGCCACGATGTATGATCTCTCGAATCAGATGGAATCGTCGAAGAACATGTTTGGATCGTTGATGAGACCTTGGTTCCTTAGCCTGCGCTATGGCCCCGCTATTGTCACAATACAATAAAACGGGCTCAGCTGCTAATGGAACTACTCCTAATCCAACTAGGAATTTTCGGATCCAAACCGCTTCCTTTGCTGCTTCAGCTGCTGCAATGTACTCCGCTTCAGTTGTTGAATCGGCAACAGTATCTTGCTTGGAAGATTTCCAGCTCACTGCTCCGTTATTCAAGCAAAATATGTACCCGGTTTGCGACTTGAAGTCGTCTCTGTCGGTTTGGAAACTTGCATCGGTATACCCAGATACCTCAAGTTCTCCATCTCCATAGATTAAGAAAACATCCTTAGTCTCTTAAGATACCTAAGGATACTCTTAACCGCCATCCAGTGATCCTTCCTGGATCGGCCTGATATCGACTACACATGCTCAAAGCATAGGACACATCAGGTCGTGTACATATCATGGCATACATGATCGATCCAACTGCCGAGGCGAACGGAGTCCGACTCATGTTGTCTCTCTCATCTTGTGTTTTAGGACACATGTCCCTAGATAGATAGACGCCATGTGATGTTGGCAACAGTCCCCTCTTGGACTGATCCATGTTGAATCTCTTCAACACTTTATCAATATATGTACTCTGGGAGAGTCCAAGTAGCCTTCTAGATCTATCCCTGTAGATCTTTATTCCTAGAATAAAAGCTGCTTCTCCCAGATCTTTCATGGAGAATTTCAATGAAAGCCAAGCTTTCACCGACGTTAACATGGGAATGTCATTGCCTATAAGCAATACATCGTCGACATAAAGGACAATAAAAGTCAGTGCACTCCCACTAACCTTCTTATATACACAAGGATCATCTACGTTTTGAATGAAATCATATTCTTTTATGACCTCATCAAAACGTTGGTTCCATGACCTCGATGCTTGCTTCAGTCCATAAATGGACCGATTTAACTTACAAACCTTGTTTGCAAGTCTTGGTGCGATAAAACCGTCAGGTTGTTGCATATAAACATCCTCCAACAGGTTTCCGTTAAGGAAAGCGGTTTTAACGTCCATCTGCCATATTTCGTAATCGTAATATGCAGCTATCGCAAGCATTATCCGAATGGATTTAATCATGGCAACGGGTGAGAAAGTTTCGTCATAATCAACTCCAAGTTGTTGACGATACCCCTTCGCTACGAGCCTAGCTTTGTACGTTTGTACGTTGCCATCCATGTCTGTCTTCTTCTTGAAGACCCATTTGCATCCAATAGGCTTTACGCCTTCTGGTGCATCAACTAGTGTCCAAACTTGGTTGGTATACATGGAATCCATTTCGGCCTTCATGGCCTCTTGCCATAAAGTGGATTCGATACCTTGTATCGCTTCCTCATACGTAGCCGGTTCAGTATCCTCAATAAGATTAATATCTACATGAGGTGAGATCAGGAATCCATACCTCTCAGGTATTACCCTGACTCTCTCCGACCTACGTAGTCCTTGTGTAATTGAAGATTGTGGTTCAGTCTCATCCTGGATGGACTGTTCATGTTCCGTTCTCGATTCATTGCCAGGAACAGTATCACTACGACTTTCATCGAGTTCTACTTTCCTCCCACTAAACACTGCATTTAGGAATTCCTTCTCAAGGAAAACCGCATGTAGAGCAACAAATACTTTGTTCTCTTGTGGGTAATAGAAGTAATATCCTTTGGTTTCCCTAGGATATCCAACAAATAGGCATTTATCTGATTTGGGTTCAAGTTTGGTACCTTCCAAACGTTTGACGTATGCCCAGCAACCCCAAATCTTCAGGAATGAGAAACCTGGTTTCTTTCCTGTCCATATCTCATACGGAGTCTGTTCAACAGACTTTGACGGAACCCTATTCAAAATAAGAATTGCACTTTCTAATGCATGTCCCCAGAAGGATATAGGTAGCTCAGTGCGACTCATCATCGACCTTACCATGTCAAGCAAGGTACGGTTTCTCCGTTCAGACACACCATTTAATTGTGGTGTTCCAGGAGGAGTCCATTGTGAAAGAATACCATATTCTTTCAAGTAATCTTGAAACTCATTACTTAAGTATTCGCCACCACGGTCCGACCGTAATGTCTTAATACCTTCTTGTTCACTCTTCTGTGTTTCTCAACTTCGTGTCGAAACTCTTTGAATTTCTCAAAAGTTTCCGACTTGTGCATCATTAGATACACATAACCATAACGCGATGCATCATCCGTAAAGGTTACGAAGTATCGATATCCACCTCTAGCCTGGCTAGACATGGGCCCACAAACGTCACTATGAACGAGGGCTAACAGTTCAGTGGCGCGTTCACCTTTACCACTAAAAGGTGATTTAGGCATTTTGCCTAATAAACAAGATTCGCAGACGTCATATGAATTTGGATCAAATCCGTCCAAGTACCCACTCTTCGAAAGTGTGGATATGCGAGTCTTGTTGATGTGTCCCAGACGACAATGCCACAAATAAGTTTCTTCCTTTGGATTACTCATTTTGAGCCTTTTGTTTGTTATTTTACGTTTTGGAGATTTATTTATATTCAAAATATAAAGACCATTATTTGCATCGGCAGTGCAAATTTCTGCATCATCTTTATATAAATAACACCTGGTGTTTTTAAATACAAAAGTGTACCCATACTGGGTTAACAAAGATACAGAAATAATATTCCTAGTTAAACTAGGAACAAAATAACAGTCATTTAGTTTAAGTACATGCCCCGAGGGCAGTTCCAAAACAAAAGTGCCTACGGCCAAAACAGCAACAGAAGTTCCATTTCCAACTCGTAGATCTACCTCCCCCGAAGCCAGTCTCCTGCTATCATGCAGATCCTGCACATCAGTACAAATATGAGAACCACAGCCAGAATCAAAAATCCAATTTTTATTAAGACTAGAAGTAGTCATATTTATCTCAATAACAAACATACCTGAGGCCGGTGCCTTGCCCGCCTGTATGTCCTCCTTGTGTCCCTTGTTCATGCGGCAGTCACGCTTCCAGTGACCTTTCTTGCCGCATTTCAGGCAAACATCTTGAGACTTGTCCCTTGGCTTCCCAGAAGCCTTTGTTGACTTGGCCTTGCCTTTGTTTCTATGCTTTTTCTTCTTAACACCCCCAGTTGCCTTGAGCCCAGCTTTCGGCGTTTGAGATGTTGATGCAAAGTGCGCCTCGCGCTTGTTGCCTTTCAGAAGCTCTTTCTCTGACTCCTTGAGAATCGATAATAACTCTCCAAGAGTATCATCCGAATTCATCAATTTGTAGTTGATGACAATCTGTTTCCAAGTATCGGGTAGTGACTGTAGAAGTACATCTATAGACAGCTCAGCCTCCAAGACTATACCCATATTAGCCAATTCATCAATATCGGCTATCATTTGAGTCCCATGGACCTCAACAGAACTACCATCAGTCATACGGGAGCGAAAGATTTTCTTCACTAACTCGTACCTCGCCATCCGCTTATTAGTGCGGTGAAGATCTTGCAATCTTGCCATCATATTATAAGGATCCAAGTCCCTATTCTGGCGGCGAAAGTGTTGAGTCATTGAAGCAAGCATGATCGACTGAGCCGTGTCACAATCATCACTGTGAGTTTTCCATAACTCCAGCTCAAGTGGCTCAGTGGGCTTAGGCCCGAGAGGTTTTTGTATCGTATACAGTATCCTCTCCGCCCCAAGGACTATCCTTAGGTTCATTTCCCAGTCGGCGAAGTTGGTGCCCTTGAACACATTATCACCCATGATTATGTCACGGACATTTCCTTTGTTTGCCATCTTAACTACGATAATCTAATTATCTAGTTAACGATATGTGGGTACAGTCAAACTGTTACATAAAAAAAATAACATTGTATTAGTCCAACTAATGTGTAAATATTGACGAAATAAGTTGTGTAAGCGCGTAAAGCTAAGTATCTGAACGATAATTGCAAATTCAATACTAGCCTCCCACTATTTTCTGCAAGTCTCTAACCCTCTGTTGAGTACTCGGGAAATCCAATTTCCTAGTGGGCTAGGATCCCGTTAAATAACACACAACCTTGACTTTGGCCAACAAATTGTATGATATTTAACTAGGTAGATCTCGAAGATCAATTGGATCCCATCCAATTCCTAGATCCGGTAGGTGGACATCTAAGTCCGAAACATATACATATGTCAATGCATCCAATACATTTTCCTAACCATTTCCTCTGAATCAACTAAGCCTTGGCTTTGGCACAACAAACCTAATGATTCCAGTTAAGCGGGACCCATTGACGAGGAAAGTTTCGTAATCAATGTCGATGGACAAGAAGTGATCTTGACTTTGGCCAACAAATCACAACTTGGACAGGACACCGATGTGGAACAAAACTCTCATGATTCAAACACATCCTCAATTGACAAAGGTCTTGACTTTGGCCAACAAACCAATGCCAATTTCGGATCTTGAGAAAGAATCATTCAACGGAAGGAAAATCGCTTAATATTGTTTGAGGGATTTTTCGCGTAATTGGCAACCAATTAATTTATCTTTGTTAGGTCTCATCATCATACACCCTTAAGCATGCTTCTAAAACATCATAAAGCGCGTAAAGTAAAGTAAGTAATAGCGATATACGGATGGATATGAACAACAACTTGTTCCTAGAACAAATCACTCCCTTTCCTCTCCCCGCTAGCACTATTCTACTCTTACCCAATTACATAATACAATAAGAGAAACCTCATTTACATTGAGGGGAATTAGGTGAGAAGAGAATACAAAGAGACAATAAGAGAAAGGCTGGACACGCAGGTCCAATTTATAAATTCTAAATTTACAATAATTTCTAAAATTACCCTTCCCTTCTAATATCCATCCGATATACACTATTCATACATCACATCCACATTCATTCATTCAAGGCATGTTATACAACCAATCAAATCCAATTAATTAGTCTTTAATTAGGTGACAATACAATGTTCAAACAATTGTTTGCATTTGCGCGAGTCCAACTCAATTTGAGAATAAATACTTATAGTATGAATTCACGAATTATATCGAACTACTCGTTAAATCCAATTTAAGTCGTATTCAATACTAATCCTATATTTAATTCTAAATTAAATATTTACACTTTTATTGTGCTTTTATAACTTAGATTCCAAATCTAATACAATCGGGTCTCAAAGCCCAACTAACATCTAATGTCCGTTTAATTAAAGTCCGATGGGCTTTCAATTGATTTCTTTAGGCTTGGGTTTTGGTCAATGTATGGGTCAAACCCAATTACCAAGCCCAATAAGGAATCACCCTCATATGCCATAAAATCAATATCAAGCCCATAAGGCCCAATTAAACATAAAAGCCCATTTATTACATTTGGGCTTAAATGGTGTGATTTAGGCCCATTTTGGATCCAATCCAAATGGTCCAAATCTACTTGGCCCAACCAAGCCCATTATGTCCAAATATAATAGTTTTAGGCCCAATTCAAAATTAAGCCCAACTAACCAAATTTTAAAATTCCAAATTTTATAACTTAATTAATTAAAGTGTATTATCATGATTAATCCTTTAAATCAATATTCCCAAAATATCAAATTAATCCATTAATCATATTTTTATCTTAAATATATGTCCAACATTATTTAATCAAAAAATCAAGTCCCTAATCCTCCATCAAGCATTCGGCCAAGGTGATTAAAATGGTTCCGATTTCGTTTTCAATCCAATCGAGTTACAAATCATCATTCCATATTGTTTCAAGTCATCTAATGTCTTAAAATTAAAAAATCATCTAGTCCATATGCTTGCATGTATTCGGCCAAGCCTCATTTGGGTTGGAAAAATTAATCCAATTTATTTTCCATGAAATTGATGATGTATAATCTAAATAACATACATCTAAGCATATTTAATCAAGCAAACTCATCAAATCATGCTTCATACAATTTTCCCCAAATAACATCCTAATATATTTGCATGCTCTTTAAGCTCAATGATACCATTGTTGGAAAAATTAACAAGCCCCAAGATCAACAAGAACAAGCAAAATATAAAATACATGAATGAATAAATTGAAGTATGGCGGAATCATACTCACAATACTTGAAAATGGATGCTAAGATGATGCGAAATTCCTCCCTTGTGCAGTGAAGCTCTCGGCCAAGAAGAAAAGAGGGACTCCAAGTCGAGTTTGATCCTTCCAAGCTCAAGGATTAGTTTCCCATATCACCTATGTATGATCCCTTGAAGGTGCTAGCCTTTGTTGTGATTTTGAATGCACAACTTCTTCAAATCTTGCCACAAAAATTGAAGAAATGGAGAGCCCAAAACTGCATGTAGTTTCGGCAATGTGAGAGAGAGGAAGTTGAATGATTTTTGTTAAAAAAATCAATTTATATTTATGCCATAATATTTATTAAATTAATAATAAACTTATGACACAAATCATGCAATGGCTTAGAGTGTCAAACACTCAATTTCCATGCAAAACCATTGAGTGTATTGTACACTATCTCATGCAATGTATTAAAAATTAAATAATGCATAAAATGACATGTGTCATGTGGGCCCCACACGTTTCCAAATGAAAGTGGGCCCACGTGCACTCACGCGTTCGGGTTCGATATTTCCGAAATACCGAACTTACGTCGCGACGTTAATTAAATCGAATTTAAATAAATAATTGCGCCTAGCGAAATATTATTTACGTCGCTAACGAATTAATTCTAAATTAACTCGTTTGCCCGAATTAAAATCTAATTTTAATTTCGCGTCGAAATCGAATTTCGATTATTATATCGAATATAATAATTTTACGATTAATTCCAAATTAATCGTTCTCTCTCTATGTATAGTACTTTATCCAAGATAAAGTCTCTCCGTAATTAATCCAAGATTAATCGAGTTTGAATCATACGTCATTGGTGAATCTTCGGGAAGCGACCCAAGAGATCTCTGGATATGTTGGCAGTAAATACGGCCGTCAGATTATCGAACACGTACGTACCAAGTACTACGTTTTTACCGATTTACAAGACAAGGTTAGCCTCTAGCAAAACGCCATGCCTACCCAATTCTCCAGAAATATTCTTATTGGAATATAAGATCTATAACAGGCGTAGTATACCGTAGTATAGTGTATATCGAACCAGTATCGGATGATCACATGTAAGGCCTGGGGCTGGAGATGTGTCTGCCCCGTACGATACACATATCGGACATCAAGCAACCAGTCTCTTTGAATCGGATAATCCTGACCTAGTCATATTATCCCGATGGTTGCAACCATTATAGAGTACTAGTTCTGTATCCCTCGCGATCATCATCTCCATATGTCTGAAGTGATACTTCCATCTTGACATCACACCCAATACACTACGATTCTCGATAAATCCAGAAGAGGTGTACACAGAACCCGTTAAAGCCCTGGACCACCAAAACTAAAGTTTACCGATTGTCGTAAGTACTAGCGATGCAAGTCTCAGGTTAAGATCATATGCACCTACCCTGAAGCGGACTCCCATAGACACGCAGACATACTACCAATGGGATTCCGCGGGGTCTATCCAGAGCGAAGCTGTTTTCCGTACCATCGGTAAAACACAACCTCCTACCGCACTTGCATAAGTATCCTATACTTAAATATATGAGAACTATGCCGTTGTGCCCTCACAACATGCACAAGTGCAGTACTAGTCTATTCCGCATTATCGATGTCCAATCTCGATAATACTACGACTAGGGATATTTAATGATTAAACCTTTATGGATTGATACCGCCTCATATCATCACAATCCGGAACTAATCATAGGGACTCTTACCATTTTATATCAAAGTAAATAAATTACAAAACGGTAAAAGGCAATTTCATTACTACATAGTTAATTTTGTACAATAATACAATATCATTTACAAAATAGTGACGCTATGGGTCATAACTGTCTAACATGATCAATACAAGGTTTCAGCTCAAAAATATTGTGTTGATTGGTTGATAGGCATCCCAGAATAATTTCACAATGACTGCTTAAAGTGATCATGTAGTGCACACACAACGTGGTTATTATCTATATTTTCAGCTGGCCATTGCTATTCTCAAGTTTCTTTCTTTCGTAGTCTCCTCGTTGATATTTCGATTTAATGATCAAACAGAAGCGCGTCAAGACTGTGAATTTCGCATTCAACTGAAGCACAAGAATACAAGAACAAATTATTAAAAATAAAACAAAAATAAAACTACTTTAAAATAAATTAAAAATCTGAAAATTAAAGCTAAGGTTACTGGTAATAGTATAATGTAAATTAGATTAACAATCCCTGGGTAAAGGCACCAAAAACTTGTTGTGATAATTTATATCGTACCGCAAGTGTTATGATGTCAAGTTTTAATAAAGATAAGTGAAAGAGTGTCGAACCCAATGGATTATAATCAACTCACACTAGGTACTATAATAGTAAACCAACTTTATTTATAAAATAACTAAATTAAGATTAAAAATTACATAAACAAGATATTAAAATGTTTAATTAAGATAATCCAAGAAGAGAGAGTCTAGAGTCTGATTTCACCTAACTTCCCCTATGTATTTGTCATGCCATTTAATTCTTATTCAATTGCATTTTTATAAGTCAAGATCCTAAATTATTCTAACTCTCTATGCAGAGTGTCGAGTGAATATATTATTCACACACCCCCAAACTTAAAACTTGCATTATCCTCAATGTAAGATAAACATAAAGCAACAAGAGTGAAGAACAACACTACCGTGCATGGAGTTGATCAGGCTATTGCTGGTCAAAATTTTGTTCCGCGGGTTTTATGGTTTACGCTAACACCTGTATAAATACACATACAAACTAATAAACTATCAAATAGAACAAAATAAAATTAAAATAAAGTAAAGAAAAATAAAAATAAACAAATGTAAGGGTTGCCTCATCGCTAGGGCTAAATTTAACGTCTTCAGCCAGATGTTATCACCCAAGTGGTCACGGTGGCTTCAATGTAGCGGACCAGGTAGTCTCATCTGCTTTCTTCTTTGGTATCCACTGGTTGTTATGACATGAAAAAGATAGCTTGGCAGGCTGTGACAATTTATCCATGGATGGTCCCCTATGGTCTACTGATGGTTGAAATTTTTGACTACAATGTGGCAAACTTGGCTTGACCATGTTTTGAGCTTTCCAGGGATCATCTTTAGGTGAGCATTGACTTTTGTTTTTCTTTTTTTACAGTGCTTTGGAATAGATTTTAGTTCTTGCTGTAGAGGATTTTCTTTGATTGGTTGCACTATGCTCTTTGGGGTTGACTTCAGTATTACTAGGAAACACCCATTTCTGTTTATTGGCCATGGAAGAAGCAATGTGCCCAATCTGTACATCTAAGGACTTCATCGCTGCCCATCTATTGCCCATATTTGTTTTAATGTTGTTAAGCCTCGACTTATTCTTCTCAAACCTCTCTGAAGTTTTAGCAACAAACATGCTTATAGGGTTTTCTATGGAAGGTTTTTGCTCACCTCTTTGATTATTATAGCCAGTAGGAGGTTGCAAGACATTCTCTATATTGGCATATGACAAGTTTGTATGGTAATAGTTAGGCATATGATTGCCTCTATAGGTGTTGAAATTCTGATTGTTCACATATTGGACTTGCTCATATCCTCCATCAGGTAAGATCATTCTATTAGCAGCAGCAACTTCAATAGATTGTTAGCCCTGTTGATTGGTCAATGCTTCTAGATGAGCCGTGAGAGATGACATTTGAGATGTAAGTGCAACAATAGGATCCACCTTGTATAACCCATCCACTTTAGTTACAGTTGATCGTTCACTCGGCCATTGGAAATTATTAATGGCCATCTCCTCCAGCAGAGCATAAGCATCTTCAGTAGATTTCTTGAACAGGATTCCTCCAACAGCTGCATCGACCATAGTCCTATTTGGATCATTCAACCCATTTTAGAATAACTGAATTTGAACCCAGTCTTCAAAATTATGTTGTGGGCACCTCCTAAGTAGATCTTTGAAATGCTCTCAGGCCTCGTACATATTCTCAGTCTCCAACTGCCTAAATATGCTTATTTCTGTTCTCAGTTAAGCTGATTTAGCGGGTGGAAAGGACCTTGCAAGAAATTTTGAAGCCATATCCAGCCATGTCAGGATGCTCCCCATCAGTATTGATTACAGGCAATCCCTCGCCTTGTCCCTTAAAGAGAATGGGAATAAGTGTAGCATGATGGCCTCTTTAGTTACTCCATTCATCTTTATTGTATCTGCCATCTCTAAGAACATCGGAAAATGCACGTTGGGATCCTCTACAGCTGAACCCCCAAATTGGTTCTTTTGCACCATGTTGATCAATACAGGTTTCAGCTCAAAATTATTGGCGTTGATTGGTTGATAGGCAATCCTAGAATAATTTTCATCAATGACTGGCTTAAAGTGATCCCGTATTGCCACACAACGTGGGTTATTCTCTATATTTTCAGCTGCCATTGCTTCTTCTCAATTTTCCTTTCTTTCCTTAGTCTCCTCGCTGTTCTTTCTATTTCATGATCAAACAGAAGCGAGTCAAGACTTGTTAATCTTCGCATTCACTGAAGCACAAGAATACAAGAAAAAATTATTAAAATAAAACAAAAATAAAACTAACTTTAAAATAAATAAAAATCTAAATTAAAGCTAACGTTACTTGGTAATAGTATTAATGTAAATTAGATTAACAATCCCTAATAACGGCACCAAAAACTTGTTGTGATATTTTATATCGTACCGCAAGTGTATGATGTCAAGTTTTAGTAAAGATAAGTGAAAGAGTGTCGAACCCACATGGATTATAATCAACTCACACTAAGTACTATAATTAGTAAACCTAAATTTATTTATAAAATAACTAAATTAAGATTAAAAATTACATAAACAAGATATTAAAATGTTTAATTAAGATAATCCAAGAAGAGAGAGTTTAGAGTATGATTTCACCTAACTTTCCTCTATGTAGTTGTCATGCCATTTAATTCTTATTCAATTGCATTTTTTATAAGTCAAGAATCCTAAATTATTCTAACTCCATATGCAGAGTGCCGAGTGAATATATTATCAATTACAGACTTCGATATCCCTATAAAAATCTAGTAATTAACAATTCATTACGCACTGTGATTCTATGTTAACAACTTCAAAGGAATTATAGATTCTCCCGAACTCTATAAAACTCATAGGTTATATTCTCAAGATCCTATTCGAAATCCCCTCTCCCGAGTGATAGATTCTAAACATGCATCATCTCAATTTGTGGCCAACAAACTAGAAGCATTAAACACAAGAAAATATAAATAAACTGAAATAAAACTTCGTAACAATTAAATTTGCAATCAATACATAGGTTCAAGCATAAGCTACATCTGTTAGGGTTGGTGCTCGGAGTGCCAATCCGGATCGTATTCATGTCCGATTCATGAATACGAACAATTCATTTTTCCATAATATTACTTAATTTATGGTAGTATTTCTTGCTTTTATATACATATTCGATCTAATTACGATTAGATTGAAACTAAATATGATTTAGTGATATGTATATGTTAGACAAAGACCCGATAATATATAATGTAGTGCGCAGTTACAAAGTAATTCGTAATTGACATTGGGAAGTGACACTACCAGAAATATACGCAGTACATATCGTATATCGAGACTTGGTCCAATGGTTTATCCCAATGAACCATGAGTCTGAGGAGACTCGTATAGACTGTAGGTGTTTATATTGGATAAACACTGAACGACTCACCGAAGATTTCCTAATAGATGGTACACCAACGTCAATAGGAATCTTCTCGGGCTGAGTGAGCATAGTGGTCCTTCGACTTGAGATACCACTGTGGATGTATGAGGTATCCTCCACACTTTGATGGCAGTCATGTCACCGATCTATTTAGATCAGACCTTCGCATGTTCGTTGGGTGTGGACTGATCCTCATGATATCATGTGCGTATCAAGATAGGATCCATCAGTTCTGTGTACAGAGCATAGGTATTCAATGTGCAATTAGCAATCTGTTAAATCCATGGCCCCGTGGTACACTGTAGAAGTAAGTTATAAGTGTTATTAAGAGATTGCTAATAGAATCGTCGATAGGATTATACCTATAGAGATTTGATATTTTTATCTATATCTATGGGATAATATGAATACATGTGATGGAAGGATTATACGTATGCGATGACCTCGACCTGTATGATTCAACGAGTTTATCCGTGGTTGTCATAATTTATAGGTGGGTAGATTATGGACACGAAATTAGATTTCGTGACGAATATGCCTGAATCTATATAGTCTCACTAATGAAACATACTCGTAGAGCACTAGGGCAACATTTATAAATAATACTGATTATTTATAAGTCGTTTATCGGTTAAACGATAATACATGTGTTTGAGATCTTTTCCACCATTTATTAAATGTCAAATTATGGAATTTGATATTTATAATTAATATATGTATTTTGATTATTTAATGTAAATAAATAAATATATTTAAGATATTTGTATTTAATTATTTGATTATTCAGATGTTGAATAATTAAATTAATTAAATGATAAATATCTTTTACTTTATTAAAGTAAACAAATGGCATGTTTTAGTTGGATTAAATGGCCACTTTTTATTGGATAAATTGGCTTGATTTAATTGGTACAAGTTGTGATATATATCAAATGTTAATGGATAAATATCACAATTTTTCCATTAAATCAATTTTTCAATTATTTAATGAAATAAAAAATAAAAAATGCTTGATATTTTCCTTGTTATTTCATCCACTAGTGGAAATATAAAAGGCATGGTTTGTTATTTTTTGTTTCATTAATCTAAGAACCCTAGAAATCAAAATACAAAGAAAGGTAGAGAGAAAATAGGAGAGAAAGAAGAGGAAGCTTGGAAAATCAAAATTTTTGTAAGTTTTCTTACTTTCTTCTTCATGAAAATTGTTTCTATCATACTATGCTTCAATATGTGTATCTTGGTTTCTTCTCTACTCTTTTGTGGATGTGTTTTGATGGTTGGGAACTTGGATGAAAGATGGAAGCATGTATATGTTAAAAGAATGCATGAAATTATTTCTTAAGCATTCTTTCTAACCATTTGATGGTGATTTGCCATTCTAGAGTTGCTTAGCCACTCATAAATGACCTAGAATTATTCTTGAGTTGTTTCATGGTGGTGAGACTTTGTTGGTGTAGAAAGAATTGAATTAAAGTGTTGAATTTAATTAATTCGGTGTTAACTTGCCAATTTATGGAAATTGTAAAATTAGGGTTCATAACCCTCTCCAAATTTGGGGCTTTTCATATATGTGTTAATTAATGATGTATATATGATGCATATTAATTTTGGTGTTTATTGGACTTGATCTTGAATGGTTTTGAACCAATTTGGACTTAAGTACAATTCTGGGAAACTTGAGGGACCTCTCGGTAATTTTGGAATAATTATTTTCTTGAATTGCAAATTGTATTTTGACATGTATAAATCATTTGGTAGTGATTGGGAATCACCTAATTATGTATTTGACAAATTAGGACTAAAATGATAAAAATGTAAAGTTTTTGGGCATTTCCGTAATTACTGAAATATATGGAAATTTTTCAGATTTCTGTTTTTAATATATATTTGATGTAAAAATCATTTTTGTAGTGATTGGAAATCACCTAAGCTTGTTTTAAACAACTTAGGACTAAAATGATGAAAATAGAAAGTTTTGGGGTCTTATGGTAATTTACTGAAATTACGATTTCAGGGTTAAAAATTTCTGTTTTTGAGTATTGAGTTATTAAAATAAATAAGTTTACTTTAATTACCCAAGAAAAATCAAAGAAATGGGAAAATTTGGTTTTCCCGCATTCTGCTGCGTAACCCGGGTATTTTTCCCAAAACCCCAGTAACATCATCATTTAGAATAATATATTTAGTTCATGACCAAAGATAATAGCAATGAAAATAATGTCATGAATCTAATAGAAATCATTAGAGTTAAATAAATAAACTAGAAGATTAAACCTGAATTGAATCCATTCGCCTTCGAACGTCACCGCATTCGTCTCTTCTTGTCGCTCTTCAATCTTCCTCCTTAGATCTCTCTAAAATATGTGTTTAGAATTATTGAGTTGTGCATTAGCCTCCTCTTTGGGGTTTTGGACGAGCCTCTATATTTTTATAGGAAAGTCCTGGAGTCCTTGTGCATGTAAAATAATAATTTCTAAAGATTCTAGGCTCCGGTCGCAGCATCACAATGCTGGAAGTGGCGTTGTGACACCAAATCCTCTGGAAACATGTATGGAAGCCGTCTAGGCGTCGCGATGCCAGACCAAAATTTCAGGATTGTGATTTCTGCGTATTTTGATCTCCCGCGTGTCCGATGAGTCCTTAAGGTCCCAAAACAAGTCCAATTGCTCCAAGATCCATGTTCTAATGCTTCTTATCAATCAAACATAAAAAAAACTAAAAAATATATTAAATGATACGAAATCTAACAAAATAGTAAGCTAAGAATGCATGAATAAGTGGGTATAAACCATACTTATCAGTCACTGACTCCCTAGACCATGCTCTGATACGATCTTTGTAACATCCCCCATCTCAGAGATGTTACCGACAGGGAATAGACTACCTATCCCCCCGAGCCTCTGACTTTCTGACTCATACCAATACTACTAATTTCATCTCAAATACAAACTCATACATGAGACCATTGCCCAACTCAATAACATAAGATAAATGAAAATCATAACTCATAACTGTATACTCAATAATACTTCTTTGTACAACTCTGTTCATGGACACCTTGACTTATTACACCCACAATCACAACTATACAAGTAACTAATACATGACTTTACTTTGACTATGACTGAACTGTAACTCCATACTCGACCTGGTGGACCAAACACCGTAGTGACTTCCATCAGTATCCATCCTCTCGAGCTCGTCCTCCAGGTATCCTGTAAAATAAAAACATCGGGAGTGGGGGTTAGATCGTTTGAACAACCTAGTGAGAGGGCAGTTTAAAACAGAACTGAAAAACTTTATGAAAAATTCTTTGTTCTGAAACCGAAACCATCTCGGGGAAATTATCTTTTCTAAAAACTTTGTTCCTGTCTGAAAACAATTCTCTTTCTGTGAAATCTTTCTGAAAACTTATTTATGTCTGTAGAACTCTAGGTTTTTCGATAAAATAAAAATCTTTCTAAAACTCTTTCATAAAACTGTTATGTGTCTAAAACTCTTTTATAAAACCTACTGATTCTGAAAAACATCTTTGAGAACTCTGAGAAAACCTTACGCATGTATGCATTACGTATCACCATTCCCATATTCGCCTGACTAGTGATCTTGGGGTATTACGTATCGTCGTCCCCCAAGCCACTGAACTAGAGCCATTTGTACAAATCCAAGAAACTGGGGCGTTGCGTATCACCGTCCCTTAATGCATGCGACCATCATGTCCTTGAATCTAGGGTCTAGGAGAATCTGTCATCCCTAGACTTGAACTAGGATCTAGGGGCGTTACGTCTCGCCGTCCCTCTAGTCCTGATCTACATATGCACATATTCTATATCCGTTAATTCTAGTATTTGTACCAAGTTATAATTGAATGGGTTTTTCCCCCATGCCTCCGAAAACCAAATCTATTTCTGTCAATTCCAAAAATCTCTAGATTGGGTTTTTCCCCCAATCTCAAAATCACAAAACCATGCTATTAAACTCAAAATTTTCTCAAAACATTCTTATTCAAAATCATAATTGAGAGTAAGTTTAGATAACGCCATATGTGCGGAAAAATAAGTCTCAATTCAAGAACATATAAGTAAATACAACTTTGAGAAGAAAACATCCACTCACAGATTTTAGGATTTTTCTTGTATTACATCGTTTCGTCGAAGAAAATTACGGTTCCTGCCGATAATCTATAATCGAGAAAATTGGTTAGAATATAAATCGTGAAATACGCCTCGGAACTAAACTAAGTTTCTTAATTCAAATTAGCTATAATCACCACATGATGTCTTATACTTGCGACATGTCATAATGTATGTATATGTGTCGATAAGAAACCCTTAGGGTGGCCCCTAACATCTTAAGTTGAATATAAAATGGAATGAGATTGTTTCTGTCATGTATCACAATGCCAGGTCTTGCGCGTCGCGACGCCCATGCAAGCAGACACTGGTAGAGAGCATGTTCTGTTTTACGTCGCAACGCTAAGGGTTCATCAACTATAATAAACCGTGCGGATCAAAGCATTGGGATACTTGAGGGTCCATCAACTATCACAGTATGGATCGAAGCATCTCACAACCAATCGAAGCATGGAGGACTGAAGGTCCATCAACTATCACAGACCTGAATTGAAGCCTCTCACAACCGATCAAAGCATCAGAGGATTTGGTGTCCATCAACTATCATATACCAGAATCAAAGCATCTCACAGCCGATCGAAGCGTCGAGGGACTTGAGGGTCCATCAACTATCACAGCAGGGATCGAAACATCTCACAACCGATCGAAACATTGAGGGACCTGAGGTTCCATCAACTATCACAGACCAAGTTCGAAGCATCTCATAGTCGATCGAAACATCAGGGAACTTGAGGGTCCATCAACTATCATAGAATAGGATCAAAACATCTCACAGCCGATCGAAGCATCGGGGGACTTAAGGGTCTATCAACTATTACAGTCGGGATCAAAGCATCTTGTAACCGATCGAAGCATCGGGGGACATGAGGCCCATTAACCATCAAAAAGGTACAGAATGAGGATCGAAGCATCTCACAGCTGATCGAAGCATCGGGGGACCTGAGGGTCCATTAACTATCACAACCGGGATCGAAGCATCTAACAACCGATCGAAGTATCAGAGGACCTGAGGGTCCATCAACTATCACAGTAGGGATCGAAACATCTCACAACCGACCGAAACATCAAGGGACTTGAGGGTCCATCAATTTTTGTAGCATGGATCGAAGCATCTCACAACCGATCGAAACATCGGGGGATCTAAGGGTCCATCAACTATCACAGCAAAGATCGAAACATCTCACAACCGATCTAAACATCTGGGCTCTGAGGGTCCATCACCTATCACAAAGTTACCAAGAACTGGGATCGAGACATCCCACCGCCGATCGAAGCATCAGAAGGTCCGATGGCCCACCTATCAACAAGTAAAAATGACCATAAGACCAGGCAAACTGTGTATTTCGAACTAGACAATTTTTTTTCAACTAAATTCTTTTTGCCTTATTAAAGTATTTTTATATATCATAATAATTCATAATTCATAATTTATTATTTTCTATTACTTTTTTTAATGCTTTAATATCTTTTAAAAAATAACTATGTAACAACATTGTTTAATATTGTTATGTGCTTTAATAAGATTAAATCACTGTAAAATTAAAAACTTACTTTAATTTGATTTAAAAAAAATTAATTTTAATTGAGTTTCATATTAAATTTATGTCTAAGTACTAACTAATTATTTTTACTGAATAAATCCTTCAATTTGATAGATTAGCAATAAAATTCAACAAAAAGATACTACATATTGGCAAAAATAATATTGATGGATGATATTGTTTGATTTATAAAAATAAAAATAATAATAATAATAATAATAATAATAATAATAATAATAAAAATAAAGGGGATGAATATATTAATTATGTAAAATTATGTGGAAGAGAAACTATAATTTACTATCCATATTGAAATGTGATATGCGTGCTCAATATAGTAATTCTTTTTTATACGCTTTGCCTGCATTATTGATGATAAGCATACTGATCCCTTTACAGGAGATGATATATCATGTTTCGGGTGTATATGTCATCTCTCTCACAGTAGCTGAGTCCCACACAGTTGTGAGACCCAACTATTATGAGAGAGATAACATATACACCCGAAACATAATATAATTTTTGCCTTTGCAGCTGGCCAACTGTAGAGAGGGACCAATATAATATATATATATGAATGTGAATGCCTCCTTTTAATAAAAATATATATATTTTTTTAATATTTAGCAACTTTTACTTATAATAATATTTTAGTAATGGTTCGCAGAATTGATTTAGCCCATGTGAAGCTCTATTTGCAAAGTGTCATAGTCAAGGTTAATCGACTTGATCAAGGTTATCTATTCGATTAATTCAATGGGCATCCACTTCCCAGGTCAATGTTATGTGGAGCCTTATGAGTTATTTATTACAGATTGATTGAATTTGACAGGTAATAAGGTTGCTAGAAATTTGAAGATATAATATGTATAATATTATTAGCTTATACAGATTTGAGTCTACTATATTTATGATAAATAATGTTTTCATTTTTTTAAATTTAATATCACTGGAAATTTGAATATTTTAATACGTTGATAAATCACATTTTTGACTCAAAAAATGTATTCATTTAACAACTAACTAATGGATGGATTAAAATATTTAACATTGTCAAGCATCAGAAACTACATATGATATTTTTTAAAAATATAAGGACTCAAGTATTTTTTTTTTTTCCGGTAAACTCCAAGGACTTTATAATCCACTAATTCGGAACTTAATTTGAAAGCCATATTTCGACCCGGACGTTTTCGGGATGCCCCTAATAACCAACGAACGGCAAGTGCTTTTCCTTGTGCGGATCCTATTTCAATGGGAACTTGATGAGTCGATCCGCCTACACGTCTTGCTTTTACTGCTATATCGGGAGTTACTCCACGTATTGCTTGACGTAAAACAGATAGTGGATTTTTTTCTGTCTTTTGTTGAATCTTTTTCAAGGCTCGATAGATAATTTGATAAGCCAATGATTTTTTTCCGTGTTTCAGAATACGGTTAACCAACATGTTAACTAAGCGATTACGATAAATTGGATCGGATTTTGCAGCTTTTTCTTCTGTAGTACCTCGACGTGACATGAGCGCGAAAGGGGTTCAAGAATCCGTTTTCTTTTTATAAGGGCTAAAATCATTTATTTCATGCGGAAAATGAAAACATAAAAACTATGAAAAATAAACGAGTTTCATGAGTTATGATTACAACGTTATACTCATCCAAGAGTGTTGGGGAATTAAGTGTGTTGATGGTGCTTTTTGGGCCTAAGGTATCTGAACAGTTCAATAAAGGTAGAGAGGAAGTTTTCCTCATTGGGAGGACCGGTACTCAGAGGGTATTGACTATTTTTCAACCAGACTTAGAGTTCAGACTCAGTTTCCTAGGTCTGACCGACCAGAGCACACCGTATGGTATAGATTCAGAGACCGACCGCATCAGTGCGGAGACCGACCACAAGAGCCCGGTAGCTCAGCTCAGTTCTGTTTCACCTTCGGTACCGCAACAGATGGGTCGGACAGTCAGGGTAAGGATGGGGACAGTTTGGGCAGTTCGGTAGATCATTTGACCAATCTCATGGAGAACTGACGAGTGATCAGGGTAGTTTGGGCTTTTCTCTTTGACATGTACCACTGTTCGAGGGCACTTTATAGGCTGTCATCATTATTATTGCGTGTAGCAGTGTGCAAAGTAAGGTGATATGACAAGCCGTCAGATGGCAGGTCTGCTTTCGGCGAAGACAGTTTTGGGGGCAGAGAGCCCGTCAATCCGTCGGAAGTTCACGTGGGTGACGTCATGGAAGCAGGGGAATAATATTGTAACCCCTTGAGTATATAAAGGAGAGTTAGTCTCATTTGTAAGGGGATAGTGAAATTTGTAACAAAAGAGGGAGCATCACTTGTAAAAATTTGAAAAGCAAACAGCTAGGTTATGCTTAGACCTTCCTTCAAAACAGGTCAACCGAGTTAGTATTCGTAATAAAAATCTACCATCTACTTTATGCCCGTGGACGTAGGTTGGATTAGCTCCGACGAACCATGTTAAACCCTCTTTGCTGATTCTTATGTTTACTTTGTCTTTTGCCATATTTGCTTCTGGTCTCCCATAACCAAACAAATTCAAGGTTGAAGGAGGATTGTCTCGGGAGGGTTATCTCGAAACTGCCCTTGGGACGAAAATCACTCGTCAACAAAGTGCTATTAAACGAAATCAACATGCATAAAAACAACAATGAAATCAAATCATGTCAATATTACACCATAAACCCTAAACCTTAGAGAATAAGAAAAACCTGGAAAATGATGAAAATTTGTAGTCCAAGTCGAGTTGCCTCTGTCCTTAAGAACTTATTAGCCCTGTCTCGGTGCTCTAAGGATTTTGTGGCTAACGTCATCCTAGGATTACTTGGATTCCTCTTGTACAAGGGGCACTACTTAACAAGATCTTGAACTAGAACAATGGTGGGAACTCTCTCTTGACTCTAAACAAAAGTATCACTATTGTACTTTGTACTACAGCCGATAACCTTCGCTTCCTTTGACTTTAAGTATACCTCGAATTCTTCACTTCCTTTTTATAATATAACTCCTTTAATGACCTTACTGAGTGTATCTTCAATTCCTTCTTATCTAACACCTTCACATTTTTAGAGGTGATTATGTTTCCTATCATTACATTTCTTCACGTTCTACCATAGCTCTAGAATAAATATATACAAGGACAATCCTTGTTGCTAGTAAAAATGATCATACTTAATACATCTACAGTTCCACCTGCTCAAACTGACCTTGGCATTTATTCTCTTAATTTAAATGTTTAACTGTCTATTTCCTCTTCGCTAACTTTCAACTACTTACGGGCTCCGACCTCTAATTTCTTCTATCTTTAACTTTAAATTCATTTTTAATATAAATATGGTTATCCATCCTTTGCACCGACTTGTTCTCTTAGCCTGAATGTACTTAAAAATATCTTACTTCAGTCATTCCTATAGTCTTATTCTGTTAGGTGTTTCCCTCATCTCAACAATATCTGTGTACCTAGTTTCTTGGCCATCTCTATATTATACCTTAATAAATCATTTCCAAGTCGTACTTTTCCTTGTTTCTTAGCTAGGTACATTGCACCTTCCTTCTGTTTCCTATCTGATAGAATTCCAGTATTATAGGTTAGATCATTTGAACGATCTAGTGAGTGGACAGTTTAAATAAAAAATTTATTCTTTCTGGAAAATTCGTGGTTCTAAAAATGAAAATCCTCCCAGAAAAAAATCATTTCTGAAATCTCTTTCTTAACTGAAATATATCTATTTATGTAAAACTTTTCTGAAAACTCATTTCTGTTTGTAAGACTTTGAGTTTTTCTGTAAAACTAAGTTCCCGTGAAAACTCTTTTGTAAATCATATCATTTCCGAAAAATCTATTTTTGGAAATCCGTTTCTGAAAACCTATTTATGAGAAATCTGTATTTGAATATCTAGCGCATGGAGGCATTATGTATCGTCGTCCCCCCATACGCATAATCTAGCACTTAGGTGCGTCCCACTGTATGCAAATATCTGGTGGTCTTGGGGCATTACGTCTCGCTGTCCCCCAAGCCACAAATCTAGAGTCGGGGTGTAGATCTATGCTACCCTCCAGACTCAAATTGGAGTGTAGGGGCATCAATCATCCCAAATCCTAAACTGCGTGTGCACACGATATCTGTATCCATCAATTCCATATATGAGTCAAGTTACATAATGAGGTGGTTTTTTCCCCTATGCCTCAAAAAATCATAAAACTCATGCTTTATAATGTTGGAGTTCTACAGTCCATAGGATCGAAAAACAAACATGAAATAAACATGCGAATACACGAGGGAATCGCGAAATACTCACATCGATCGGTTGAGCGATGCGTTAGGCAACAAAACTTCACTTTCTACCCTTGGACTGCTCACGGCAGTGAGCACTGTCACAGCTCACTGTTTCGGCCATTGGAGGTCTTCGTCAAGCTCTAAGCTTCGTCGAACGATTCCCAGCTCATCGGTGGACTTCCCTATCACATTCGCATGTCTCTCGGAGTGCTAGCTCTTGATGATTTTGCCGCAAAACCATCACACTTGCTTCCCTTGCTCACGGTTTCTGCATAGCAAACCAGAACAATTTTCAGCCCTCCATGGGCGTGAATGAGAGAGGAGAATGGAGGAGAGAGAGAGATAAAAATGTGTAGTGTTTTTGTTACAATAAAATGGTAATATATTTTCCAAAAATAAATACCAAATTTTGCCTCCAAAAACCAAAGCCATAAATGCCAACCACACACATCAACTCACATCAACTTCTATCAATCAATGAATAGTGACTGGAGTCAATCACTCAAGGTGAAAGACATCCATCACTTGATTGATGAATGATGTGACGCTAGATGCGACTAGTGATTTGACGCTTGATTTGATTTGCCTGCCGCACTCGCATTCGAAATGCGAATGCGCTCGCAAATAATCCCGGGCTCGGGTTCGCTAATTCCAAATTAACGAATTTTCCGTTGCGTCGTAATTAAATCTAATTTAATTAAATAATCATGCCAAGCATAATTACTATTCACGTCGCTAACGAATTAATTCTAAATTAATTCGTTCGCCCGAATTAAAATCTAATTTTAATTCCGCGTCGAAATCCAATTTCGTTTAATATATCGAATATATTAATTAATCGATTAATTGCAAATTAATCGTTATCTCTCTTTAATTGATATTTTATCCCAAATAAAATATCTCCGCAATTAATCCAAGATTAATTTTTCTCTCTCATCTAATTAATCCCAGATTAATAAAAGTGCGAGTCATACGTCATCAGTGAATCTTTGGGAAGCGACCAATGAGATCCCCGGATATGTTGGCAGTAAATTCGGTCGTCGGACTATCTGAACACGTAAGTACCTCGTACTACGTTTATACCGAATTACACGACAAGGTTGGCTTCTAGCAAAGCGCCATGCCTACCCAATTCTCTGGAAATATCCATACAGGAATAAAGGATCTATATCAGGCGTAGTATACGTAGTATTGCGTATTTCGATCCAGTATCGGATGATCACATGCAAGGCCTGGGGTTGGTATAGTGTATGCCTCGTACGAAGCATATATCGGATGACAAGCAACTAGTCTCTTTAATATCGGATAATCATGAGCAAGTCATATTATCCCGACGGTTGCAACCTTTTTAGAGAACCAGTTCTGTATCCATGCGCGATCATCAACTCCATATGACTGGAGTGACACTTCCGTCTTGACATCACACCCAACACACTACGATTCTCAATATACCCAGCAATGGCGTACACAGAACATATTAAAGCCCTGGATGACCGTAACCAAAGTATATTGATTGTCGCAAGTATTAGCGGTGCAAGTCTCAGGTTAAGATCAAATACACCTACCCTGATTTCGGATTTCCATAGACACATAGTCATACTACTAATGGAATTCCGAGGGGGTCCATCCAGAGCGAAGCTGTTTCCCGTACCATCGGTAAAACACAACCTCCTATTACACTTGCATGAGTATCTTATACCCAAATATATGAGAACTATGCGGTTGTGCCCTTTCAACGCGCACAAGTGTAATACTAGTCTTTTACGTATTCATCGATGTCCAATCTCGATAATACTCTGATTAAGGATATTTAATGATTTATCCTTCGTGGACTGATACAGTCTCATATCATTCTCAATCCAGGAACAAACCACAAGGACCTCCTATCATTTATATATCTCGGTGATCTAATCACAAATGATAAGAGTGCAATCTCCTTTGTCACATAGTTAATTTGTACAACAACACCATGATCTGTACAAATAGTGACGCTATGGATCATAATTGTCCAACATATAAAACATTACTTTCTAAAACATTGCTCAAATATTTTACTTATAAACCATATAAGATAAACTTGGCTAACGCCCTAAATGTGGAAAAAAAGTAAGTTTCATCTCAAACATATAAGTAAATACAAGTTTTAGAAAATAGTCCACTCGCAGATTTGGAATCTGGCTAGCATAATTTCCTTTCGTCGAAGAAGATTATATTTTCTGCGGTAAATCTATAATTGATAGACTTAGTTAGAATATAATCGTGGATTATGTTTCAGAACTTGGCTAAAATTTTCAATTCAAGTAATTGTTATTACTACATGATGTATCATGCTTGTGACATATTGTAATATATAAATATGAGGTGATATGAAACTCTTAAGGTGGTTGTAGGACACAGAAATCGGCGACGCTGTACCGGGCTTGCGGCCCGATCGGGAGTATGGATTAGCCCGCGGGGAACTAAACCGGAGAAATAAAATGGAGTCGCCACCCAGTGTGAACTGGGAAATGATTTAAGGCCGCACTCACCCCTCGCAAGAGAAGACCTCAAACCGTTGGGTTCGGAATGGTCCCTTACTTATGCCACTTGTAATGAACGGATTTATGCGATAATATAACCGAGTCTAAGCAACATACATACGTAAGAATAACCTATATCTAAGTTTGCATACATATGAGTAAGTGAAATGAAGGCAATCACATAATCTCATGAACACATTAAATGGATAAATGCGAATATATAAATAGATAATAATTATTTAAGCGTAAATAATGAAATGATATGATTAATCATGTAGTGCAAAAGAAATGATCAAAGGAGCAAACATGCATGAAATGTGACGAAAAGAAGTCTGTGCACTGTATGTGCGTTCGTGTAGCGTTTGAAACGCGTTCGAACAGTAAATAGAATGTTCGAGTTCGTATAGTATTCGGAAACGCATTTGAATGTAAATGAAACAGAATATCTGTGTTCATATAACATTCGGAAAAGTGTTCGAACGGGGTAAGACCTGATGCATGATAAAAAAAAATAGATGCGCGTTCGAGTAGCTTTCGTAAACGCGTTCGAACGGACTGAGGCAGAATGCATATGTTCGTGTAGCGTTTGGAAACTCGTTCGAACGAGATCACCAAAATGGCATTTGAAATGACACAAACACATGCATGGATAAACAAATACATAATGTAGGACCTCGTATGCCCGATTGGACATATTTCATATTCAATCGTGTGTACTTCGTCCGGCGCGGCAAAACATCGTGGTAAAGGTAGCCTTTAGGCATTTCCCACGAATAGAGGACCTTTAATCCACCCTAGTTAGCCCATGCGCACTAGAATGCAATGCATGCGTAAATAAAACAATGATATGCAAAAGGTAAATGACATAATAAAAGGCGCAGCAAAACATCGTGGTAAAGGTAGCCTTTAGGCATTTCTCTCAAATAGAGAACCTTTAATCCACCCTAGTTAGCCCATGCGCATTAAATTATCAATACATGAATAAACAAATAAATAATATGAGACCTTGTATGCCCGATTAAACACATTTCCCATTCAATCGAGTGTACTTCGTCCGGTGCGGAAAAACATCGTGGTAAAGGTAGCTTTTAGGCATTTCCCTCAAATAGAGGACCTTTAATCCACCCTAGTTAGCCCATGCGCATTAAATTATCAATGCATGAATAAACAAATAAATAATATGGGACATTGTATGCCCGATTAAACACATTTCCCATTCAATCGAGTGTACTTCGTCCGGCGCGGCAAAACATCGTGGTAAAGGTAGCCTTTAGGCATTTCCCTTGAATAGAGGACCTTTAATCCAACATAGTTAGCCCATGCGCATTAAATTATCAATGTATGACTAAAGAAACAACACATCGAAAATAAATAGCGGAACAAAATTAAATACCAAAATGAAACACGTGCTTGAAAGTCTCTCAAGCGGTACGTGGAGTTGTATCCCAAGTACATACCACACTACCGTCCATTCGGATTCGGGAACTGAATTTACGTCTGGGTTTCCATTTGATATACCGCAAGAGATAACACCGACCATTTTAACGTAACGCAATTATTAACCCAATGTATAAATGAAATGCATGTGATGAAATAACAATACATAACATAAGCGATAAATAATAAACTAAGTGCGAAATATTAAAGGAAGATAAATGCGGAAAATAAATGCGGAATAATGAAATAGAGATGTGACCAATAGTTTGGCTGTTTTTAATGTAGAACTGCGCATGCCCGATTGGACGTATTCCACTTCCAACCAAGCATGCCATGTCCGGGATGACAAAATAAAAATATAACAAAGGGTGCCCTCAGGTCTTACCTTTTAAGTCGCTTCTCGGGAGTGCATTGGGACGTCGCCGGAAGGGTTAACGCTTCGTTATTTTTCTGGTTTGTCGCTGTTTTGGGGCTGCCATTTCCCTGTCTTTCTTCGCTGTTTTCGGACTGTTTTGCTGCTGTTTTTGTCTATGTTTTGGCACTATTTTGGGTTGCTTTTGCTGCTGTTTTCAGTAGTATTATTTTTGGTAAAATATGGGACTGTTTTTTGTGGTTCGGGGGCTGATTTTGGGAGGATTTTGGACTGATTTTTGGGTTGTTTTACTCACTGTTTGAAGGGCGTTTTAGGGGCTGCATGGGCTGCTGTTATTGTCGTGAGCGCGTCAAGGCTTTAGGGTTTTTTTTTTTGTGTTTGGCTTGTGGCTGCAAGGGGTGAGGGTTTGTTGAATGGTTGTTGATTGATGTCTTTCTTTAGTTTGGTTGCAGAGCTACTTTGTTGTTTACCTATGAGGCTGCATTAAGGTATGAGTCGGTGAGTGGGGTTGGTGCTTGTCTTGGTTGTGTGTGAGTGTTTATGGGGTTCGGCTGTGTGTCGGTGAATGTGATGAGGGGGGCTGTTCTTAGCTTCGTTTGATTTGTATTTCACGACTATGGAGTGGTTTAGGTTTTTTTTTTGTTTAGTTATTGAGGGGCTGCCGAGAGTGGTGAGCATGAGGATTAAGGTTTATTTTATTTGGCCGAAAGAGAGAGTGTCAAGCCTCTTGCGGTTTTTGGTTTGTGTTTTATTTTATAGTGGTGTATTAGGGTTATGCATGGGTTTTGAAAAGGAAACAAATCAAGTAAATTATGTGTGTATTTAATTAATTTGAAAAGGGAAATAAATTTGTGTAATTTTGGTGGGGATTGATTTCAAAATATTTTTAATTTGGAATGTGATTTATTTAATTTAGGAATGGGGATTTGATTTGATTTTAATTGGATTTAATTTGATTTTAATTGGATTTAATTTAATTTGTGACATGTGTTTTAAATGTTTTAATTATTTTTGGATTGGGCTTGGGCGAAATGGGCTTTGGATGGGTGCAGGGATTTAGGGCCGAGGCTTAATATATTAAAACAGGGATTAATAGAGCGAACCCGAGACCAATTAGCGAGTTAAATTTTATTTTAAAATTTTTTTTCCTTCTGACATCCGTTTCCCGCGACTTCCGTAACTTACTAGGTAGTGCCTCGATACGAGGCTCATTATTGGGCTTTCATACAAAAATGCAAGTGTCTACAGTGGTCTCTAACATCTTAAGTTGGGATTGAAATGAAATGAATTCATCTTTTCCACGTGTCGCGACGCCAAGCTTTGCGAGTCGCGATGCTCATATGAGCAGAACAAGACAGAGAGCATTTTCATTTTCGTGTCGCGACACTATGGTTTGAGCGTCGCGACGTTGCTCTTGCGTCGTGACTCGCTACTCGAGCATTACGACACCCTCGCTTCCATACCCAAAATAGAGAGCATTCATATGCTTGGCGTCGCGACGCCAGCCCAGACGCGTCGCGATGCTACCCATTTTCAGGCCAAAAATCAATTCTTCATGACACTGCCTAATGCAATTCCAACACCTCAATCTATACTTCAACATGTTAGAACATTATTCATCACAAACTATAATTCCCCCAACACTTTCACATACAATTGACCAAGAGTTTATTTTGCCTCATTTGAACTTTCCATCATGACCAAACCAAATTCATATCTTAACATCAATCCAACACTTGAATAAATATCATTCAATAACAATGAAAATATTATAACCCCCCCTTTTATATGATGAAATTCGACCAGCTTTTAAAGGGAAGAATAATTGGGCATCCATTATAATCATGCTTAATCCATGAATATAAGATCATAAAATGCATGAATATGCTTACTACTCATTACATTTAGGCTCAAATACAAAGGTGAGTAATTACGGTTCAAGAATGACAATTTGGGCCTTTTAATTTTTAAGTCCAAAACTGAAATTAGAAGAGGGAAAGAAAATTAGAACTCACTTTGCATGAGAAATAAGCTTGAGATCAATACTACTTGTTTCTAAACTTTTCTCCAAGCTTCTCTTCAAGCTTCCCCCACGTTTTAAACCAAAAATGAGGAGGATGGTGAATAGTGCAGGGTTAAGAGCACTTTTCAACCTCGCTCTTGATGCCAATTGTAGGAAACGCTTTACCTCGCGCAGCAGAAGCGATTAGGCTCACGGATCGAACTTGAAATTTTTTTCTGCTCTTCCCTTTGCTTGGCCGAACCACACCAGTGGATTCACTGATATTTTGGACAAAATCTCAGATCCGGAATAGCCCCGAAACAGTCCCCGAACAGCCCTTGAACTGCAGTGAAATAACGGACTGTTTTGGACACGTTATGGGGGCGAACTGCACCCAGTTTCAGGTCTGATTTGCGCAACTCACTGCTCAATTTCAGATATGATTTTTCTCCAAAAATCAATCCTAACACAGCCCTAAAATTATCCTAAGGTGTTTCCCAAAATCCCGAATGAAACCAAACAAAACGGAGCTCCCTGAGAACTTGTATCTGCGCAAATTGCAGGGATTCCAGGGGCTGGTTTCCGTGACTTGTGTTAAGTATTTAGGGATGTTTTTCAACGTACGAGGTCTTCCGAACTATGTCTCGACACTAACGGAGGGTAGTGTGGGCTACACTAACAAATTAATCTCTAAACGGTTTAGAGAATAATCACACACACCAAAAGAATTCTCAACTCTTGAGAGCTTAGAGAAGGAGATGAAGGCTAGGTTTTTTGATTTCTTGGATCAGAAAAATTAAATCATAATTTTTCTTTTATACTTATGGTTAATTCGTTTCATTAAAAAAATCAACCACTAGTCTCCCATTGCTCTTGAAATTCGGCCAAGGGGGGATTAGGAATCCTTGTTTTATTTTGCTTCCAAAATAAACAAATCCTACTCCCTTTAGGACTCCAAATTTTCGGCCAAGGGGGATTTAATTTGGATTTGATTTTGTTTCAAAAAAACAAATCCTATCCCTAATATGACTCCAAAAATTCGGCCAAGGTAGGGGACAATTAGGATTTGATTTTGTTTCCAAAACAAACAAATCCTATTCCTTATCCAATAAGGAATCCTACCTTGGTAATAATCCTTAGCCTTATTAAATTATATCATATATAATTTAATGTTCTAATTTATTAATTATCATATATAATTATTAATACTTTATATTAACTTTAATATAAAGTCTCATGTGTGATATAATTATTATTAATCATATTAATAATATTTATTCCTTTTGTGAGTATATAATTGGACCATCCAATTATATTAGCTCCGCTATAGTAAATCGAGCTAGCACGGGGAACAAGTGGACCTACCGTTCTGACTCCAATAATCTCGAAATATTAATTAAGCTCTTAATTAAATATTACGAATTATTAACTCCAGGTTATTCCACTAAAAACCCGAAGTTTCACTCTCGTCGCCGTAGATGAAATATAAGGCCGAACAAAGTCGGTGTCCACCGATATAGTCATTGCATACGAATTGACACTTCACGAATATCTCGTAATTGGAGCCGGGTCATAATGTCAGTTATACCCCTCTAATTATTTTATCTTAAGTACCATTGATTCTCTAACGAATGATTCTTTCATAACTGTTATGAATATTAATCTTTCTATTCGTAACAGAAAGACTTGAGCGCTCTAATCGTTCAAGTACCGAATCAACCCTTAAGAGAGATATTCATCTACTTCTCGCAAGAAGGAGTGAATTCCATGTCTATGTAAAACGTTCCCAGCTACATAACAGACTATGCCCCCAAAGTACGTAGTTATTGGTTGGGATTGCTACACCAACCTCACCTTTGTAAATCAAAGGACACAACCCGTTATGCAGGAGTTCATAGTATACTCAGGATTAAGATCAATCCATATATGACCAGCAAGTAGATCGAAATGACTTTCTTTGTTTAATGGATATTATAAGAATGTCATTTCTATCTAGGCCCAGTCCTATATGATCACATCATATAAAGGTGCATCCATTCTCATGTCTCTACATGGACGATCCGGATTAAGATCGTCATCCAAATATAGAATGGACCGCAGCTATAGATAAACCACAAACAAAGTATCTGGTTTGTTTGCTCTCTATGGACTATTTAAGATTACTAACTTAAGTCTTAAATCCTATGGTGCATGACGTTCATACACCAAGTCTGAAGGTACATAAGTAATCTACGGTATTTATGAAGATATACAATATGCGATATTGAACAAACAATTAGATAAATGAATAATGCATCCTTTTATTTCTAAACAAATGAAGCCGTTTACATCACATGTAGCTCTAGGGCATACATCCCAACAATCTCCCACTTGCACCAGAGCAAATGGGACATGTCACGCAAACCTAGACCATCTAGGTGACCATCAAACACTTTAGCCGGCAAGGTCTTTGTAAACGGATCAGCAAGGTTCTCTGCGGATGCAATCTTTGTGACGGTAACGTCGCCTCTCTGCACTATCTCCCTGATGAGATGATATTTCCTCTCTATATGCTTTCCTCTCTTATGGCTTCTTGGTTCTTTGGAGTTTTCCACTGCTCCACTATTATCGCAATAGAGGGTGAGTGGTTTATCCATATCTGGACAACTTCCAGATCTCCCAAGAATTTACGGAGCCAGACTGCTTCTTTAGCTGCTTCACAAGCTGCTACATATTCAGCCTCCATGGTGGAGTCGGCAATGCAAGATTGCTTTATACTCCGCCAAACAATAGCCCTACCACCTAGGGTGAACACTGATCTAGATGTTGATTTCCTGGAATCGACATCTGTCTGAAAATCAGAATCTGTATATCCTCTTAGGATCATATCCTCTCCAGAATATACTAGCATATAATCTCTCGTTCTCTTTAGATATTTGAGAATGTGTTTCACAGCCACCTAGTGATCCAATCCCGAATTGACTGAAACCTACTGACTACTCCCACTGCAAAACAGATGTCCGGTCTCGTGCACAACATGGCATACATGAGACTACCAACTGCTGAGGTTTATGGGATATGTCTCATTTCCTCAACGACTTGAGGTGTCTTAGGAGACTGTTACTTCAACAAATGAATTCCATGCCGATAAGGCAGATTGCCTTTCTTGGAATCTGCATCCCGAATCGCACAAGAATCTTGTCCATGTAGGATGCCTGAGACATAACTAATAGTCGTTTCTTGCGATCTCGAAGTATCTGGATCCCAAGAACATAACTTGCATTTCCCAAATCTTTGATTTGGAATTGCTCACTAGCCAGGTTTTTACGTCTGATAATATTCTTACATCATTCCCTATAAGTAAGATGTCATCAACGTATAAGACAAGAAAAACCACCTTCCCGTCAATGACGCGCTTGTATACACAAGGCTCATCAACATTTTGTTCAAAATTATAAGACTTGATCGTTGTATCAAATCTTATATTCCAAGATCGAGATGTCTGCTTGAGTCCATAAATGGACCTTTGTAGCTTGCAAACTTTTTGCTCTTGACCTTGGGTGGTGAACCCTTCTGGTTGTATCATATAGATACTTTCATCAAGATTGCCATTCAAGAATGCAGTCTTGTCGTCCATTTGCCAGATTTTATAGTCATAATATGCGGCTATGGATAGAAGAGTACGGATGGATTTTAGCATAGCTACTGGCGAGAAAGTTTCCTTATAGTAAACTCCCTCTTTCTGGGTATAAACCTTGGCCACTAGTCTAGCTTTGAAGGTATGTACCTTCCCATCTGATCCCCTCTTCCTCTTGTAGATCCACTTGCAACCTATGGGCTTCACTCCATCAGGTTGGTCTACAAGTTCCCAGACTGAGTTGGAGTACATCGACTCCATCTCCAGGTTCATGGCTTTGAGCTATTCTTCTTTGTCAGGATCATCCATTGCACTACTATAGGTCAATGGATCATCTACACCATCGCTGGAGGTGACAACTTGTGCCTCTCCAACCCCTAAGTAGCGATCAGGTTGTCGTAAAACCCTCTCACTACGTCTGGGTGGTGTAGATCATTCACACTTGGAAGTATCTGACTATCAGATGTCGAAGGTGCTATGTATTTGTCAACTTTTGTTGACGATGGCGCGCTAGTCGAACCAGTAAGTAACTCCTCGAGTAACATTTTACTACGAGGTTTGAACTCCCTCATGTAGTCCTCCTCTAGAAACGTAGCATTTGTCGATACAAATACTTTGTTATCATCGGGACTGTAGAAGAATCCTCCATAGTTTCCTTCGGGTAGCCTACAAATAGGCACACCTGAGAACGTGGTTCCAACTTTGTAGTCTTATTCTTCAGCACATGTGCTGGACACCCCCATATGCGGAAATGTCGTAAACTAGCTTTATGACCATTCCACAACTCTAAGGGAGTCTTAGGAACAGACTTAGATGGAACTACATTAAGGATATACATTGCGGTTTGCAGTGCATATCCCCAGAATGAACTAGGTAGTGAGCTATAACTAAACATAGATCTTATCATGTCTAGTAGGGTTCGATTTCTCCTTTCTGCAACACCATTTTGTTGTGGTGTTCCAGGTGCTGTGAGCTGGGATATTATCCCGTGCTCAACTAAGAATTCCTCGAAGTCTCTGTCGAGGTATTCTCCTCCACGATCCGATCGTAGAGTTTTGATTGTCTTACCTAATTGGTTCTCAACCTCAGCACGATACTCTTTGAACTTTTCAAAGGTATCTGATTTGTGATGCATTAGGTAGACATACCCATATCTTGAATAGTCATCAATGAATGTGACGAAGTATTCATAACCACCTCGGGCTTTTACATTCATCGGTCCGCAAACGTCCGAATGTATTAGCTTTAGTGGTTGATTGGCTCTTATACCTTTTCCAGAAAAGGTCTCTTGGTCATTTTTCCTTCTATACAGGACTCAGAAACTGGTAAAGTCCCGAGCTTTAACTGGTTTAAGGCTCCGTCATTTATCAATCTATTTATTCGGTCAAGGTTGATGTGACCAAGTCTAAGATGCCATAGATATGTGTCATCGTGAGAAATCTTTTGTCGTTTCGTTTTTTGTTTTTCATCCTTAAACATTTCAATGTTGAGCAGTGACTTATGCGTTAATGGTCTTAACACATACAAGTTATTTTCTGAGTTTCCTGTGCATATAGTCAATCCATTTCTACCAATAATAACCAAATTGCTATTAAAAGAAATAGAATAACCATCATCCATAAGTCTAGAAACAGAAATCAGATTCCTGCGGAAATCAGGAATTATAACACATCGTTCAAATTTAAATAACTATTATTAATAAACTTAAACTAGAAACTCCCACTGCTCTTGCTGAAATGGCATCCCCTGTCCTGACTCTCATGGTGTAGTCACCTTCAGCAAGGTCCCTCCATGAATCAAGTAGCTGTAAAGAAGAACAAAAATGGTTAGTGGCCCCGGAATCAATAATCCAAGCGGATTTGTCATCCTCCACCAATAGAGATTCAATAACGAGTAAATCATATTTACCTGTTTCCTTTTTCTCCTTTAGCTCAGCAAGGTATTTAGGACAGTTCCTTTTCCAATGCCCATTCTTGTCGTAATGGAAACATTTTCCTTTGGGCTTGGAATCCTTGGAGCCTTTCTTGTTCTTCCTTTTCATGGCTTTACCTTTAGCCTTTCCAGTGCCTTTCTTATTCTTTTTTTGCAGATTTAGAAGATTCAGCAAAATTTGCCTCTGCACTGGATTTACGAGGATCCACCAGCATGGACTCGTAATGGGTGAGCTCATTTAGCAGTTGGGTCAAAGTAAAAGTCAACTTGTTCATAACATAGTTACTCTTAAACTGCAAGAAACTCTTCGGAAGAGTTTCCATGATCATGGTCACCTGGCTACGCTCGTCAATACGAGCTCAATGGGTTTCAGCAGTATTGAGATAAGTCATCATCCTTAAGACATGCTCTCGGACAGATGTCCCATCCTTCATCCTAGCAGTCATCGCTGAGACCATGGCCTCATGGTGTTGAGGCTCCTAAGGTTGCTCAAACATGCCCTGTAATGACTCCATCATCTGTGATGCTAGAGCTATAGGATCATGCTTTGCAGCAAGATGTTAGACATTATGTCCCATAGCGTCACTGTTTGTAAATGATATTGTATTATTGTACAAAATTAACTATGTGATAATGAAATTGCCTTTT